>VCAZ01000050.1:2205000-2367500 GCA_005784505.1 Bagarius yarrelli
CTATATATATATATATATATATATATATATATATATATATATATATATATATATATATATATATATATATATATATATCTAGTATAGATGAGCACATAAATATCCTCAAACCCACAGAGGAGTTTTTCAATTTATCTTCTCTTTATCTTCCAGGTGAAAGTCAGGTCCAGACTCCACAGTGCCGAATCCAGAAGTGCACCACAGACTTCGTCTCGCTTACGTCTCACCTGAATCCGTCTCTGGATGGCTTCGATACTGAGTTCTGCAAGGCGTTGCGAGCCTACTCGGGCTGCACACACCGCACCGCTAAAAGCTGCAGAGGCAACCTGGTTTTCCATTCTGCCATGCTGGGCATAAGTGACCTCATGAGCCAGAGAAACTGCTCCAAAGACGGACCCACGTCCTCCACGCACCCGGCCGTTTCTATCGAGCCCTGCAACTACCACAGCCGCTTCCATCATCACCAGGCTGCACCCACAGGCACAGGAGGCCCTGGCGCACCGGAGCACGTGCGGCCCAACTACCTATTCTGTGGTCTGTTTGGAGACCCGCACCTTCGGACATTTAAGGACCAGTTTCAGACGTGCAAGGTGGAGGGGGCGTGGCCTCTTATCGATAATAACTACCTGTCAGTGCAGGTAACAAATGTGCCAGTGGTGCAGGGATCAAGTGCCACAGCAACAAATAAGGTGAGCTGTTCACAGTTTTATTCGTTAGAATTTAGAACATTTATCATACTGGATTTTTATATGATTTGGATTTATATTCTGTTTTTTTTATTAATGCTTGGTTTCCATAGTAACAGTTTCTATAGTAATCAGGTTAATAAGAAAGAGTACTGAAATTCAACAAGGCAAAAGATATTATCATTGATGTGAAGGGTTTTTCCAAAAGGAGACATTTATTTACCCTTGATTCCCTTAACCCTACATTCCTTTAAGGAAATAAAGGGTTAATAAAACTTAGGGTAAAGGAATTAATGATTAAGGGAATAAAGGGTTAAGAAAATTTTGGATTAAAGGAATAAAAGGGTTAAGGGAACAAAAGGGTAAGGTAATAAGGGAATAAAGGGTTAATGTCGCTACAGCTTCCTGGTTAGCATGTTAGCACTACTGGGGGTTTCCTCAGGGTGTCCTGATTTCATTTCCTAATATAAATACATCCAAATACTACAACAAAATTCTCCAGGACAGAAGACGAGTTTACACTGTGTGATTTTTGCGACTGTTGTACGAACGTGATCCCTATGTCATGCTGTAGGATCTCAGTTTTTCCTTATGTCAGACTGTATGACAGTCAATAGAGTATGTGAGCGGAGCAGCATGATTTTGTTCCAAGTTTGGAGCAGGTATTTTGAAAGTGGGAACGTTGTGTTGACCAGCATGAGTTCAACTCATGTTAACAGCCCATAATACAACTCATAAAGCATGAATAAATTCATAAGTTGCTAATATAGATTTGGCTAATACTATTTATTTATTTATTATAAAATATTTACAGTGTAGTGTTAATAAGACACATTTTTTCCAAGGAATAAGTAAGAAGCGATTAAAGAAATAAAAATACAGAGGATGTTAGAGCTCCGCTGTCATAATGCCGAGCGGAGTGGTAATTTTTCTTGCTCCACTCTGCTCACACACTCAAAAATGGAGGAACACAGAAAACGTCATCCTGACTTTTCCATTATCAATTCTTTATATATTCCACATTCGCTCGTTAAACAGTAGCAGTAAATCTGAAGCGGTGATTTTGCCCATGACATACCTCATTAACTTTATCTCCTAGCTGTTCTATCCACCGGACTCGTATCAAAATGTTTTGACGGTTTGAAGTTGTTGTGCTAAATGCATGATGACGTTCGGCGCTCCTATTGGTTCTTTCAGAGACGGCTGGGATAAACTCAGGCAGATCCCTGTGACCCCGAACCAGGGAATAAGCGGGTATAGAAGATGAATGAATGAAGTACACAGATAAATACAATTCCAGATCTAAACCAGGTGCTTTCTTTCTATAGACGGACAGAGAACAGGCTGACTCACTAACGCAGTGTAGAAAAGATGTATACCTACATACCTGTACCTGGTGTGTCTACACTTTAAATATAAAGTGGTTTTAATATGTAGGTAGTGGTTTAGTTATAATGTACTGTTTGGCCCAAATCAAGGTCAGCCCAGCTAGTTGGAGCGTTAGAGGATGTCCAGGGTACAGTCGGCGTCCTAGTTCATCCTGAAAATTTGGTTTAGTCTGAGCCAGTGCTCTGTGCAGAACTATACACCAACTATAACCATGTCTTTATGAAGCCTAGGGGCTTGGTGCACAGGGGTATTGCCATGCTGGAACTGTATTTGGGTCCCTGGGCAAAAAATAATGTAATGCTACAACCTACAAGAAGATTCTGTGTGATTTGGGGGCAGATACAGTTATGTGGGTTTACTAGTGTAGCTCATTAATATCTATTATAGCTGGATGATGTCATACTACTACAATTTTACTAGTTCATAAACACATCTGTTTTTTTTTTTTAAAGCTATACATTTTTTTTATTACTGTATTATATTAGTACCAGACTAAAAAAAGCAACAAAAAAAGTCATTAACTCCTTTGACATTTTGACGGAGTGTCTACAGGTGTTTACCGAAACAAAGCACAGCTCTCCTGACTAACACGTCATTAATGACTGGATTTAGCCTGAACTCAGACGTGACCCTTAATAAGGTGGTCTTGAAAGAAAGCTCTGTCCATTTTTGGTGTTTCACTACCCCAACTTGTATGGCTGTAGGACCTCACACACACTCACACACACATCTTCCACAAACCAAGACAGTATATTGACCGCTGCCATTCTGTCTTCTGCTGATTGTAAATATTTGTCCAGCTAGCAGACTTTGGGGACGCTTTCTCTACACCAGTCTTCTCTTCTCTTTCCTCAAACTACAATAGAGAAGCTCTTTCAAAGCTGAGCGAGGGGTATAACACTTGGTTGCGTGAGGGGGTATATAACTACCCTCGTCTCATTTGTGACCTCGTGACTTTGGAGGTGGGGGCGCGTTATTAGCGCTCGCCTGTAATTATTAGCACACTCTTCTCGACTAAGGCTCTTTCAGCTGCCTCTCCTAATGGCTAGTTAGCGGTCATTTTTTATCCATGTCATGGAAACAAAGCTTGCATTCATCCTGCACTAATGTAACACCACACATCTTGTTAGTCTGCAGGCTTTCCTGCAGTTTATGTGTGTTATGGAACAGCGTGACTAGAAATCTGGACAGGATGTTCTGACATCGATTGCTGACTACAATTGCAAATATATAAACTTGCTCATTTTTTTTCGTTAAATGTGTGAAATCCTTTTCGATTTGTTGATGTTTTTGCTCTATGATATTGTGTATTGTCAGTGTTGTGCTAGTTTGATAGTAGTAGTTTAGGGTTTAAGTGCCAGAGGGTTGTCAGTTTAAATCCCGGGATTAACCACATGCTATGAACCGGCTTCTCGCACTGGGGAATAAGCATTAAAGCAGCAGTTAATTATTCTCAGAGCTTTTGTGTAGCCTGTAGGGCAAATTGTACTTATAATAGAAATACTAACACACGCCCTCCTCCGCTTTCACCTGCTTCCCATCCTGCCCTGCGTCCTCCTTCTCTTTTCACTCCTCCTCATCCTCCTTCTTTTTCTTCTCCTGTTTCTCAACTTTTTCATCACCTCAACCTCACCCTTCTTCTCCTTATCTTTCTCCGTCCCCTTATCTTTCTCTTTCTCCACCTCCTTATCTTTCTCCTTCTCCACCTCCTTATCTTTCTCCGTCCCCTTATCTTTCTCCTTCTCCACCTCCTTATCTTTCTCTTCTCTTCTTTCTTCACCACCTTATCTTTCTCTGTCCTTATCTTTCTCTTCTCCATCCCACCTCCTTATCCGTTTCTCTCCCCCTTATCTTTCTCCTTCTCCACCTCCTTATCTTTCTCTTTCTCCACCTCCTTATCTTTCTCCTTCTCCACCTCCTTATCTTTCTCTGTCCCCTTATCTTTCTCCTTCTCCACCTCCTTATCTTTCTCTGTCCTCCTTATCTGTCTCCTTTTCCACCGCTTTATCCTTCTCCTTTTCCACCTCTTTTTCCTCTCTTCTCGTCTTCGTCGCCACCGCCTGATCCGTTCTTCTTCTTTGTCTCCTTCTCTGTTCTTTTTCTTTCTCCTAGTCCAACTCCTTATCTTTCTCCTACCTCAACTCCTTATTCCTTCTCCCCTCCTTATCTTTTCATTCTTCCTGTCCTTTTTTTCTCATTCTCCATCTCCTTATATTTCTCCTTTTCCATCTCTTTATCTTTCTCCCTTTCCATCTTCTAATTATTTCCTTTTCTTCCGTCTCCTTTTCTTTCTCCTTCTCCATTTTCTTATCTCTCTCCTTCTCCGTCTCCGGGGGAACAGAGATGCTCAGCGCTGGCTTTTGCTGGACGGTTTACCTTTTTTTAAGTCGTTAATACTTCATAAGTGAATATCATAAATCTGCTATGTCCTCTTTTAAAAGTCACAAATTTTTACTGGCAATTAATGAGTTAATAAGCAATCTGATCTTCTCTAGTATGACTTGCTAATAATTGTCTTGTTGTGTAATAAGTGTATAGGGAAAACAACAATTCACACATTTTAGGATCAGCTGACCTTGCTGTCATTTATGTTTCCAGATCACCGTTATCTTCAAACCGTATCAGGAGTGCACAGAGCAGAAGGTGTACCAGGCAGTGACGGATGACCTGCCAGCGGCATTCGTGGATGGCTCTGTTGTGGGTGGCACGTCTGAGACACGCAGTCTGGTTGTACTGGAGAAGCTGGCGGGTCGCCACGTAGAGCTGCACGCTGCCTACATCGGTGTAACGGTGGTGGTTCGTCAGTTGGGCCGTTACCTTACGCTGGCAGTACGCATGCCCCACGAGCTTGCTATGGCGTATGATGACACTCAGGATCTGCAGCTGTGCGTAAACGGCTGCCCCGCTTCAGAGCGCATAGAGCTGCCCGCCCTGGGCCTCCAGCACGGCACCGATCCCGCTCTCCTTCGCATTTCTCCACCTCAGCAGACCTTCAGCCTGGAGAGCGCATCCAGGAAGTGCAGCGAGCATCTGCAGGTCCAGGACATCTATTTTCATTCATGTGTCTTTGACCTGCTCACCACCGGCGATGCTAATTTCACCGCCGCCGCCTACAGCGCCCTCAAGGACGTAGAAGCGCTGCACCCCGAGAGGGATCGCTGGCACATTTTCCCTCGTTCCACAGCCGGGTTAAGACTGACAGCGGCCCTGAATGCACTTTTCGTTTGCTTATTCGTCGCTGCACTTTTGTAAACAGCTCGGCCGGGACTGACTCAACTTTCATAAAAGAAATTCATGGAAGCACGAGGAGACTTTGTAAACAATCAGAGCGTTTGTTGTATATATTGTGTAGACGGACGAGACGAGAGACGGTCCCTGGTGTGACTGTAAATTTGTGTACATGTGTTTTCAGGAGAGCTTGAGATGCTCGGTGAATTTTTTTTTTTTTTGTTATGATGTCGTCCTTGCGAGAGGAAGTCTGAATGGAAGCACTTTATTTTTTAATTTCTTACAGAACAGTGTTCCACAGAACCGCAGAGCTCGGTAGTCTCGGATAGCTTGTCTTTGTAATACTCACAGGTGTGTTTTCAAACCTTTTACTTGTGTCTGTATGTAGATAGGACCCGCCCCTCCGAGGGACTTCGCAGAACAGTCGTAACAGTCGGTTATTTGAAGAGTGGCGTTCTACGTAGGGTAGTTAGAGTAACGTGGCGATAGATTTACAAGAATCAACAGTTTGTAACATGAGAGCAGTCTAGAAATCATCCTTTTTTGTAGTCTAGAGATCGATAGGATTGTTTGTGTAAATGTGGAGTAAAATCATGAAGAATTCAGACCAACGCAGCAGACATGGGTTAAAATCGAACCGGGATCTGTAGTCTGTTATCCACCCGACAGACCCGACTGTCTATTCGTTTGCATTTATTCAATCATTAGTTACAATCAGAATTCATCTCTTTCTATGCAGCACGATTGAGTACAGACGGCAGAGCGTTTTAGAGTATTTAATACATTCGGTCTGATTTGAGTGAACTTTTTCCTCTCAGATTTAAACACACTAATGAGTTGAGTCATGTTGTTGGACAGTTGATGGAGCCGCAGCTTTCAGCTTTTTCTACAGTTTTTTTATTGCCAAAAAAAGAAAAATTAGCCTTCGGTTACAACATATCTATTGTTAATTCCCCCAACCAAAGATTTGATGCTGTTCTTTACATTTATATTTACATTTCTGCCATTTTGGCAGACACCCTTATCTAGGGCAACCTACATTTATCTCTTTTATACAGCTGAGCAATTAGGGGTTAAGGGCCCTGCTCAGGGGCCCAGCGGTGGCAACTTGGTGGTGCTGGGAATCGAACCCAGATCCTTCATCTTCGTATCTTTCTCCTTCTACATCTTCTTATCTTTCTCCTCAATTTCCTTATCTTTCTTCTTCTCCATCTCTTTATCTTTCTTCTTCTCTATCTCCTTATCTTTCTTCTTCTCCATCTCATCTTTCTCATATTTCGTGTTTCTTTTCTTTCTTCTTCTCCATCTCCTTATCTTTCTTCTTCTCCATCTCTTTATCTTTCTTCTTCTCCATCTCCTTATCTTTCTTCTTCTCCATCTCTTTATCTTTCTTCTTCTCCATCTCCTTATCTTTCTCCTTTTTCCATCTCTTTATCGTTCTCCTTCTTCGTCCTTCTCTGATCCTCCAATTAGCAGTCCAACACCACTGGGGCACCGCTTCTTCTTTATACATAACAATCCATTTCTGGATTTTGGGATAGTCATGTGATCAGCCTTTTCTAATTCTTGTGTTTAAGAACGCAGATTTTCAAAATCTCTTTCTAGAAGATTTACGTTTGCATTTCCATCATTTAGCAGACACCTTTATCCAGAGCGACGTACCAAAGTGCTCATCGTTGAATAGCTCAATACTGGTACGCTAAATTACAGAAATCCATTGGAGAAAAAAGCGAAATAGGAAAAAAAAGGAACTTTTATCGCTCTTTGGTCTTTTTCCAAGCAACGCTAAGCTCTTTCTCTTACTAAACTCATCATGCTTAGCGTTCACATTTGCCTGGTTATGCCTTCTTTACACCGACTCTCGAATACTGATTAAATCAACACTCCCACCCCAAAAAGACTTGCTACTGTAGACTCACATTTGTACATGCGTTTGTTTGCAACTACTGCCAGTGCTGAAGAGCTGCTAACATACTGTGACTAGATTTTATTTGGAACACTGGGATTTTCTGTGATTGGCCAAATCCTTGTTAATGATCGTTTGGCCAAGTCTTAGATGGGCTTTATTTTTGCCATATAATAGAAAAGACCAGAGCAAAGCATCTGGGTGCAATTAACTGCATAGATAAGCCTTTATCCTGTGTTTTTGCTTAGTTGCGTTTGCTCTTGTGTTTTTGATTGTGTGTTTGAGTGAAATTCTGGGTTATTTTGTGAAGAGTGACTGCTCGATGTTTATACTAAATTATTTATGAAATATAGTGTATTGTTAGAGAAGGTCCATATTCTTGGTGTTTTGAGAGGAAAAAAAAAATACATTTCAGATGTGATTGTACTGCCACCTAGTGGACCACCGTTGTTACATCAGTGTTTTAGAATTGTTCTGGATGCGGCGACTGAAAACAGGAAGAAAAAAAATTGTGTTTTATTTAAAAACATTAAAAGAAATTACATACATTTTGAAGGCTTTTACTTGGTTTTCAATTTGTTATTTAAGTTAAAAATGATAAAAATGAAACTTATATTAAAATAACAATGACTTAGTGGTTATCACTGTTGCCTCACAGCTGGAAGGTCCTGGGTTCAATTCCCTGTGTGGAGTTTGTATGTTCTCCCTGTGCTTGCTTGGGTTTACTTCGGGCACTCCGACCTGTCCAGGGTTTACCCCTCCTGCCCTTCACACCTTCAGAGACAGCTGGGACAGACTTCAGCAGATCCTCATGACCGCAAATCAGGGAACAAGCGGGTATAGAAGACGAATGAATTAATTTAAAATGTTTTAATGTTTTTATACAGTATATAGGTACCGAAATGGCAGGTCTCCTTTTTTTAAAGAAAAAAAAACAACAGCATCTTTAATAATAACTTCAACTTTTTGTATAAACTATATTAAATCAGTATAAACTAATGAATCATGTTTTGACTGAAAGTCTGGTATGATATTAATTAGGACGCTGATGCTTTTCAGTATGGAACGTTGTTCTATCCTGTTGGCATAACCTGACAGAGAATTTTGGTAGTTGAATCTAAACACAAAAAAAATCGTCTCTTAAAAAAAGTTATGGGTTTGATATCAATATTTAGTCTGAAAAATTTTGCAATGAATATATTACCCTCAGCCGGCTAGGTACGTACGGAAAAAACGTGTGCTAACTACACAGTTAAAGCCCTGAGTGTCTAGATTCATACAAACCATTAACTACCACTAGGACAGAGACATTTAATACTGAATATGGACACAAGTAACAACTACTTTCCTTGTAAAACGATTTAAGGTAAAGTAAACGAAAGAAAATTGCTTCTTGCTCCACATTTATAACATCATCTACTATTTTACTGGCAACTTTTTTAAGAAATATAAGTTTACGACTAGGAAAGTTTTCTGACTGGTTGTCCGCATCATCCACTTAAATTTACATTTCTGGAATTTAGCAGATGTTCTTATCCAGAGGGACTTACATTTATCTCTTTTATACAACTGGGTTAAGGGCCTTGCTCAGGGGCCCAACAGTGGCAATTCTGTGGGCCTGGGAATGGAATCCTGATCCACGATTTAGGAGTCCAACACCTTAACCACTGCACTACCACGTCCCCTAGAATCTGTCCTTAGGGTAACTTAATAAAAAAACCTCTTTACATATTAAGTAGAAAAAAGGAAATTTTTTCAAATTCTATCCATGTTTTTCCAGACTGCCTCGATTGTATCTGTGTTATTCATAACTTTATCCTACACAATCATGCTTTATTTTTGTTAGTGATAAAAAAAAACCTCAATTAATGTACAAACACACTCGCAGACCCGGCACACACACGATACACAGAATAAGAAACTGACATTCTTCTCAGTGAGAGTTAACTGTTGACAGACATTCATTGCAGTCTAGTGCCATTTCACCTGTTCTTCATAGTTTGAGGTTCATTTGTGATCAGATAATTCCTTGTTCTCACACCACAAAATGTAGCACCTGCATTTGCATAAGAAAGCCTGGTTTTCTTATCTGATGGTACGGGCTGAGGGGAAGAAAAGCCCAATATTCATAACGTTCAGCTCCTTTGAGTCAGGTCACATGATGCCAAGGGGTTTTTTTTTCATCCAAGTGGGAGAGGACGTCTACAATCTTTCTGTGAAGCTCAGTTTTTCAGTCTTTACTGCATGACATTCTGACAGGGACAAAAAAGCACAATAAGAAGATTAAAAAGGAAAGACGATAACTTCTTAAGATAACTTTAAAAAAAAGATAGTAAAGTAAGTTCTTTGAATATATGAAGTATTTACCATTTTATTACAGCTTTTGCGGTCATGAGGATATTAAAGACTGTGATCTTCACAAGAATAACCCTTAGAAACTGAATGATCAGAAAGGCGGTGTGTGCTCGGATATCTGGCCAAATAAAAACATGGTTATTTTGCCTCACTTGAGACTAAAATGGCTTATATTAAATTAAAATATACACTATATGGCTAAAAACCACACCTATTCTGCACTGTTACTACTAATAAAACAGATCTATGGGGGCCCCTAAGGTGTGTGGGCCCTTAGAATCGTCCTAATCTACCCCCCCTTACTGGCCCATAACTGTGTCTACTATACGCTGTAACATAAAGATGTGTCTTCACTGGAACTAAAAGACCTAAAACCTTCTTTTAGTATGACAATGCCCCTGTGCACAAAGCTCCTGAGCTTCATAACGATAAGGGGTGGTTTAGTTGGTGTGAAAGAACCTGGGAAAACACTGACTGCGCCCCAGACCACCTCACCTAACATTAGTGTTGCTCCACTAAACAGTTTGCAGCTAAATGAAAAAATTCCCACAGTCAAACTCCAAAACATGTTGAAAAAGCTTTTCAGTAGTGTGGAGGTTATTATAGGACTAAAACTGAGACTAAATCTAGACTAGATTCTCTTCACAATATACATATAGAAGTGATGGACAAGTGTCCCTATACTTTTGTAATTACATTTACAGCATTTGGCAGACGCCCTTATCCAGAGCGACTTACATTTATACGACTGAGGGTTAAGGGCCTTGTCCAGGGGCCCAACAGTGGTAACTCTGTAGTGCTGGTAATTAAGCCCACAATCTTGCGGCTAGCAGCTTAACACCTTAACCACTGTGCCATCACCTCTCCTATTAATTATAGTGTACAAGACTGCAATATATGACAAACCGTTAGGAAAGCTTCGATGCTCAGAACATGAATGCTCCATGTTGTCATTACTGAAATCTAAAGTAAAAAAATCCCACAATTAATGAATTGCATTGAATGTAGTAATGTAAAAGTATTTCAGCATTGTCACAAGGTAGTGTTTACATTTAGTCCCAGACATGTTTAAGCATAAAATACATAGCAATTTGAGCCAATTTGGAAGAAAAAGCTGTTGATTTACCTTTTCTGCTCTTCCGCAGTCCATAGTCGTGTCCAACCTTGAACGGAATCATGCGTCTGTAACTGATAAAGCAAGTATACGTGTCCTGTTCCGAAGACACAATCGATTGAACAGACACTATTTCCTGAGCATCTTTCTTTCCTACTATATTATATAAAGCACTGTTTGCTCTGCTGGTACTTTTAGAGAGCCAGTGCATCCCTCTATCCCGGGTTAGGACGTCATTGACCACACAGACCAAAATGGTTAGGCCACCATGGTCCAGTGGGATGTGGAAAAAGGGAGATGTAAAAAAGGGGGCAGCTTCTCCATCTTCCATGTTGTTCACTGTTAAATAAAATAGTACAAAATTAATCATCATTACGGCCAACAAGCCAAGATGTAGTACGTATAAAATAATGATATCAGGTTCTTTATAAACATCGCTGACTTACCTGTGAGAAGGAGGATAATAAGTAAACCGCGGAGCATGATGCTAACAGGTATTTCTCTGAGCTCTGTAAAGTCAAGCAGAAGATTATCAACTATCCATCACATGACTTTACACCTTTCTTTCAACGGTGCTGTCATTTCCTCTTTGCATATATATTGGCTGATAGACACCTGTGATCTTCTTTAGGTGAGGTTGTAGTCCCAAATCCTGCTGGGAATTTTAGAGCTTAATGTTCAATTGCAGCTGCATTATACACCGGTATACAAGCATATACAATTATACATAATATTATTATAAAATGAAGAATAAATACAAGCAGAAAACATGCCGCGCGGTGCCGGAGCACTCCTGTGTGTGAATGTAAATGAGTCATCGTCTTTCTTTGCACACACCTGGTTTTGGTTTGTGGTCAACCAAAAACAATGAAAGGCTTTGACAACGAACTAACGACTTTTCTGCATCTGCTTCTCTATTCCCAAACTGTTACTCATCATATGCAACCTAAGGGTTTTTTTGGTTATTTTTTTAATTTATTCATTCATTTTCGATACCTAATTCAGGGTCACAGGAGTTTATCCCAGCCGTCTCTGAAAGGGTGAAATGCAGGAGGGGGACACCCTGGACAGGTCGCCAGTCCATCACAGGGACACACACTCACACTCACTCCTATGGGCAATTTAGAATCACCAATCAATCTAACATATATGTTTTTGGACTGTTGGAGGAAACCGGAGAACCCGGAGTAAACCTACACAAACACCACACAGAAACACCACCCCGGGAATCAAACCCAGGCCTTCTTGCTGTGAGGCAACTGTGCTAACCACTAAGCCACCATGCTGTCTATTTTTTTAATTAGGCTGTTTAATCGAAACTTGCAATCCTGTCACTACTGTTTTACAACACAGTTCTTGGGCTTTATCAAACAGAATATTTAAGGTCTATTGAAAATAAAATATCTTTTCCAAGCAAAGAAGCAGTCTGAGGTCAGTGGGTCCAAAAGCAAATTTTACTGAGGTTAATAAATAGTGTCAACATACAAGTTCCCCTTCAGGTTTTGGTAACCCAACACCATTACTAGCACCAGCTGGCTTTCCCCCTGGCAGAGATCCATGGGGCTGCTGGCCCAAGACATACCGGAAACAAATCAGGCTATCAGACAGCTCCAGCTTAAGGTGCTAACCGTCAATCAGGACATGTCACAGATCAGATCCGAGGACTGGTTTGTCACAATAGACCTCAAGAACGTGTATTTCCATATATTTATTCTTCCTCAAAGTCCTGAAGTTTGCTTTTAGGGGTGAAGCATTCCAATACCAAGTTTTTTCTTTTCTGCCTCTCTCTCTTTCACCTTGAACGTTCAGAATATGCATGGATGCTGCACTGGTTTCTATGGCATCCGTGTTCTGAATTACATAAATGACTGGAGCTTGGAGAGATAAACTAATAGAGATGGGGGTGGGCACACATCTGGTGGCATGAATTATAGACTACTGTATATGGTCTCTCTCAGACTCTAGAGTGTCTATCTATCTATCTATCTATCTATCTATCTATCTATCTATCTATCTATCTATCTATCTATCTAGCCTCTGAGTTGTTGATTAGTTGTTTGTGACGATTCCAGGGGCTCACATACTTGGTGGCCCCCAGATATTTGTTTTAAAGGCAACAGTGTGGAATGGGTGTGGTAGGGGGCACAACCTCAGATTTATTCATAGAGCCCAAAATTGCTAACGGCGCCCCTGCACTCCATAGATGCTGTACCCTGACTAGCCTTTTAAAACTGTACTATATAAAGAAAAGTATTCCAGTGTATTGTAAAATATAACAATAATGCATTTAATGGCTACCTGTCACAGGCCACACCCCTTACATTTAACATTTACATTTACATTTACAGCATTTGGCAGATGTCCTTATCCAGAGCGACTTACATTTACCTCTTTTATACAACTGAGCAATTGGGGGTTAAGGGCCTTGCTTAGGGGCCCAACAGTGGTGGCTTGGTGGTGCTGGAAATCAAAACCCGGGCCAACGCCTTAGCTACTAAGCCACCACTTCCCCTTACATAACCAGATGGTGGCCACACCACTTCTAATAATGGCATAAAGTCAGAGAGAGAGAGAGAGAGAGAGAGAGAGAGGAGAGAGAGAGAGAGAGCGAGAGAGAGAGAGAGAGAGAGAGAGAGAGAGAGAGAGAGAGAGAGAGAGAGAGAGAGAGAGAGAGAGATTTAATTTGATTTTTGACTCAGCTTCAATAAATTACAAATAATATAACAATACAAGCATCATTTTATAACAAATCTTTACAAAGAGAAAAAGAAAATGAAAAACAAATGATTAGTTTAAAAGAGGGCTAAAACCAGTTCACCTTCATCAATGAAACAGAAGACATTTGCATAACACCATTTTAGAGTAAACGCACTCAAATCCAACAAAGAGAGAGAGAGAGAGAGAGAGAGAGAGAGAGAGAGAGAGAGAGAGAGAGAGAGAGAGAGAGAGAGAGAGAGAGAGAGAGAGAGAGAGAGAGAGAGAGACCAAGAAAGTGAAACTGAGAGAGAGAGAGAGAGAGAGAGAGAGAGAGAGAGAGATGAGGTTGTTGAATGGTTGTGCAGTTTAAATCGAACAGCATCGAAGAGATGAGCTCTGCTAATCCAGTAGCAGCTGCGCGCGCAGGGGATTGTGGGTCGTCAGCAGAAACGCGAAAAGGAAAATGAAAGCTCGGCTTGGCGCGCTACAGTGACGCGAGAAACACTCAGGTAAACTCATCACCTTCTTTCTGTAACCTAAAGCATTACTGTGTCTGTCTGTGTGTGTGTGTGTGTCGTTTCATCTCGTTGTGTTTTTATAAGACCCCGTGTGACGTTACATTAAAGTTCCTTTTTTATGATAGGGACGTGTGAAGTGTCCTTTACTGTAAGTGCGTGTGTAAATGTGACTGAGTCGCAGTGTCACGTTACAGTAGGTGTAGGGCATTAGTTCGATCCCTCTCTATCCCCCCCTCTAATCCTGCTGCCGCTCATGTGCGCTGCTGTTGTGCACAGCAAATATGTGTCCTGGGTGTAGGACATTCTGTCCAGCATGCAGCTGCTGCTCTGGACACATACTAAAACACAAACAATATTTATTGTCCATGGTGTTTACAGGCCTTCCTGTTAAGCGTTAAATTTAATGTTAAATCATAGCTTTTAACCAATAATAGGTTTTAATACCATCCTGTGGAATAAGATGTGAAGTAAAGATACAGTTATACTCTTTATACTTTTATTTTTAATTATATTTTACAGCACAATGTCGGGTGGTAGCTCAGTCGTCGAGGTGTTGGACTACTAACCAGAAGGTTGTGGGTTTAATTCCCAGCACCACCAGGTTACCACTGCTGGGTAACTTTACTTCATAAGCAACACTCTTAAAGTTGGAATACTAACCAGAAGATTGTGGGTTCCATTCCATGCACCACCAAGTTACCACTGCTGGGCCCCCAAGCAAGGCCCTTAATGTTGGACTACTAACCTAATGATTGTGGTTTCAATTCCCAGCACCACCAGGTTACCACTGTTGGGCCCTTGAACAAGGCCCTAAATGTTGGACTACTAACCAGAAGATTGTGTGTTTATTTCCCAGAACCATCAAGATACCACTGTTGGAACCCTGAGCAAGACCCTTAACATTGTATTACTAACCAAAAGATTGTAGGTTTAGTTCCCAGCACCAAGTTACCACCGATCCCATATCACTAATCCCACAAATGAAGTATTTTGCGTCAGTTCTCGTAGACAAACTTGCTAGTAGCTAATTGGATAAAAAGCAATCCAACCCCTATCAGCTGATCGAGTCCTGAGCATTCAATTGGTAACTCTTAAACAGGGGATGTCACTTATTTAAACAGTTCTCCTCTGACCAGACAAACCAGCAGGTAATTCCATACTGCAGGAAAGTTTCCGTGGTTTTGTCCAGACAAGGGCAGCACTGGGAAACTGCCACTGGGGCTTATTGTCTCTAAGTGCTGATCCACCAACTGGGCTGGATACAGACTGAAACTGGTGGCGACGGTGAGCTCGGAATATGACTGGTACAGACGTATTAATGTAGATGTTTTTCTGCTTAGGATATACAAATACATTGTGTGTTATTGGTGGTGTTTCCGGTTCCAGTAGCCTAACAATCCTTTTATTAATAAAAATGGGTCTACTAACAGATATGTTCTTTTTTTTTTTTTCAGGGTGAACTGAACACAATTCTTGCTGGGACATCAAGCTGAGAAAGTAAAGGACTATTTAAGTGCTACTTCTTTTACTCCTCTGTACACACATTTTATTTAAACCTCAAGTATGGACTTTTTGCTGTTTGTCTTTACCTCGTTGGCATTTCTGGGTACGTGTCTGTCCTCAGAGGGCATCAACACCGCATCTGAAAACGTCCATGTAGCGACCAATGGCCTCCCTTTTCCCTGGAGCAAGCTGCGCCTCCCGAATTACATTATTCCCATTCATTACCATCTGCTTATCCATCCCAACCTCACAACTATGAGGTTCAACGGTTCGGTAAAGATCGAAATTGATGTGAAAAACAACACAAACTGGGTAGTCCTGCACAGCAAGAATCTTGAGATCGTTACAGCTACCGTACTGGATGAGAGTGAGGCGCACCTGTCTGATAAAGTGCTTCCTGTTCTGGAGTATCCTTCCCATGAGCAGATCGCCATCTTCTCTCCTAAGATTCTGTCCTCAGGAGAAAAGTATTTCCTTTATTTGGAGTTTGGTGCAGCAATGGTTGATGGTTTCTATGGCTTTTATAGGAGTACCTACAAATCCAAAGAAGGCGAAACAAGGTTTGCGTGATTTTTTTGTTATTTGGTGAAATAAAAATTATCGTTGGAACACCCAGTAGACGAAAATAATAATTGCAGTTAGGGCTGAACAATATATCAAAATTATCGAAATACTGCAAATGCGCATATCGCAATATTATCATGCTCCACAGAAAAAGCTTCAAACGCAGGTGAATGTGTTTGAAGGAACATATATGTTGGTTATATCATTTCTTCCAAATTTCTTATTGCATATCGAATATCGCATTATTTAGCATGCTATTGTATAGCACATTTTTTCCCCAATATCGTGCAGCCCTTATCGCTGTCCATTATGCTTGATTTTTATCCAGGGTACTGGCGTCTACTCACTTTGAGCCGACCTCTGCACGGATGGCTTTTCCATGTTTTGATGAACCCGTGTTTAAAGCAAACTACTCTGTCCGGATCAGAAGGGGAGCATCGCATATTGCGCTATCCAACATGCCCATAGTAAGTGGTTATAAAAAGGGCAATAGTGGGTATCTATGTGCCTTAGACCTTGAATTTCAAGGTTTTTCAAAAAAAAGCAGTTAAGTTTGGACAAGTGTGTTGAAAAAGTGCAGCCCACCACCACCACCACACAATGCTTTTTGTCTTACATTTACATTTACAGCATTTGGTGGACGTCCTTATCCAGACCAACTTACATTTATCTCTTTTATACAGCTGAGCAGATGGGGGTTAAGGGCCCTGTTCAGGGGCCTAGTGGTGGCAGCTTGGTGGTGCTGAGAACCAAACCCTGATTGTTCGATTAGCAATTAAACAACTTAACCACTGAGCTACCACTTCCCCATGCATTAGAATAAAGGTTTTGCACTGTGTATTAAACTCCATTGCAAGTGATTAATTGCACGGGCAGAGTAGATTCCTGAAAAAAAAAAAAAAATGTCCTTTTTTATTGTCTGTTGAATGCAAAATTAGTTTCGCTGAAATGTTTTTAAAAATATTACCAGGTGCTTTAGACTCCTAGAAAATGTCTTTCTCTGGTGTAGGAGCAGACAGTGAAAAAAGATGGTGGTCTGTTTGAGGACTGGTTTGAAACCAGTGTCCGAATGAGCTCTTACCTTGTGGCCTTCATCGTTTGTGACTTCAAGTCCGTCAGGGGACGAACTACAACAGGAGTTGACGTAAGATGGATTAGTCAGTAGTTCATTCGTTTTTTAAACCATGACTTTCCGTACTGATCTGTAGGATACAATTTACATGCTAAATAAGTTTATTCATGTTGTAAGTTTTTTTTAAGGTTTCGGTTTACGCTGCACCACATAAATTGCACCAAACCCACTATGCTCTTGAAGCTGCTATAAGAATTCTGGAGTTTTATGAGACATACTTTAATATCTACTATCCACTGCCCAAGCTAGGTAAATAGCCTCTATTTCAACATAGCTTTTAATTTACTTTCAAATTTCCATGTGTCTTAAATAACTTTTCTTTTCTGTGCCTTCAGATTTGATAGCAATTCCAGATTTCCAGTCTGGAGCAATGGAAAACTGGGGTCTGACCACCTACAGAGAAACATCTCTTCTCTATGATCCAGATGTCTCCTCTACCTCAGACAAGCTCTGGGTAACTCTGGTGATAGGACATGAGTTGGCCCATCAGGTTAGCACAGCACAGAGGCACAAAATCCATGCGTCACCTGATTTACCATTGGGTTCACACCATTGCAGTGCAGGTGCATGTAATTATAGTTGAAAACCAGTTGGTAGCCCAACACCTTAACCACTAACATATCTATATATGTGTGTTTGTATATATAAATATATCCATATATAGGGGATAAATACATAAATATATATATATATATATCTACTGTATATACGTTTATCTATCTATCTATCTATCTATCTATCTATCCATCTATCTATCCATCTATCTATCAGATAGATAGATAGATAGATAGATAAACGTATATACAGTAGATAGATAGATTGATAGACAGACAGATAGATAGAGTAAGCTGGAAACAGTATATATTATATATATATATATATATATATATATATAGTATATATATATGTATATATATATGTATATATATATGTGTGTGTGTGTGTGTGTGTCTGAAAATAGCATTTTCCAGCAGACACTGCAGTTCATATTAAGTAACACACTTTGTAATGTATGTT
This sequence comes from Bagarius yarrelli, assembly GCA_005784505.1. NCBI lineage: Eukaryota > Metazoa > Chordata > Actinopteri > Siluriformes > Sisoridae > Bagarius > Bagarius yarrelli. The sequence continues at coordinate 2,223,110 of VCAZ01000050.1, forward strand.
TATTCTTTTTTTTTTTTTTAATTCTCTATGAACTGAATATTAATCATCCTGAAAACGATGCTTTCGGGCTTTTTTGACCTTTTCTGATTACAGCCACATGTCCAGAGTGCATTTTGTGTGTGTGATTAAACTGTGATTACATTTTAATGTGGCACATCTGCAGCACACTAATGAAAGTGAAAAGAGCAATATAAGGGCAACTCACTTAGGATTTTCATGCAACAATATTCCCCCAGGGTATTTGCCAAAGAGACTATCAAATTTTTCTCCTTGGCAGTGACAAAGACACGGCATCAATACTGAAATTTATTGGACCAAAGGTATGCTAATAACATTGGGAGTGTGTGAAATGTGTTACGCTGCTTTATAGTGGTTCGGGAACCTGGTAACTATGGAGTGGTGGAATGATATATGGCTCAACGAAGGCTTTGCACAATATATGGAGTTTGTTTCGGTGGAGGCTACATATCCACAACTGAAAGCGGTATATTTATAATTCCTTATCATTTTTTTTAAAATCTTAGATCACGGATTCATCAGGATTTGTTTTTATTTAAATTTTTAGGAGGATTATTTGTTGGACATCTGCTTCGTAGCGATTGGTCGAGATTCGCTTAACTCGTCCAGAGCGATCTCGTCTTCTGCAGAGAACCCCACTCAGATAAAGGAGATGTTTGATACAGTGTCCTATGACAAGGTGATACTATACCTGGGTTACTCATCTAGATAAGCATTCTACACACACACACACACACACACACACCAATAAATCCATTTTTATAGATCTGTCACTAACAAATTAAAAACATCAATTTACGATTATTAACGTATAGACCAATAATCAGCCATCATCCTGTGCCCAAAACTTAAAACTGAAAGCAGGTATTAAAATTTCATATTTTAGTTATTAAAAAAGCTTTCAGTTGTCAATCAATCAATCATTTATTTATACAGCGCTTTACAACACAGAGTGAACCAAAGTGCTTTCCAATAACAACAAAATAAACACAAATCAGTAAAACAATAAAAATCCCACATAAAATCTACAAAACAATGTCACAGCAATGTTAGATATTGAAAGCCAGTCTAATTAAATAAGGATTAACCCTATTAAACCAGGTCAGTAATGGTGTGTATATCAGGGGGAAGTGTGTTCCATAGTCTAGGCCCAGCCCCAGAAAAAGGCTAGAAAAAGCCTGGTCACCCCATACTTTACACCTTGGACCTCAGGACCTCCAGCAAAAGTTGATTGGTTGACTTTAAAACCCTGTTTGGCTGATGAAAAGCTAACATCTCATTCACATAAGTTGGGGAAAGGCCATTGAGAAAACATTAACATTTTAAAATCAACTCTAAAAGAAACTGGAAGTCAGTGTACACAGTCACATACTGTACATAATCATACATAGTACAACATGCAGTGAAATGCTTTCCACGACTGTCCGACGAGTAAAGGAGTGGATATGATAACAGGAGTATGGATATGATAACAGGAGTATGGGTATGATAACAGAAGTATGGGTATGATAACAGAAGTATGGATATGATAACAGGAGTATGGATATGATAACAGGAGTATGGATATGATAACAGAAGTATGGATATGATATGGATATGATACAGGAGTATGGGTATTATGATAACAGAAGTAAGGGTATATGATAACAGGAGTATGGATATGATAACAGGAGTATGGGTTATGATGATACAGGAGTAACAGGATGTATGATAACAGGAGTATGGATATGATAACAGGAGTATGGATATGATGACAGGAGTATGGATATGATAACAGGAGTATGGATATGATAACAGGAGTATGGATATGATAACAGGAGTATGGATATGATAACAGGAGTATGGATATGATAACAGGAGTATGATAACGAGTATGGATAAACAGTATGATAACAGATATGATAACAGGAGTATGGATATGAGTATGGATATGATAACAGGAGTATGGGAGTATGATAAAACAGGAGTATGTATGAGGATATGATAACAGGAGTATGGATATGATAACAGGAGTATGGATATGATAACAGAAGTATGGGTATGATAACAGGAGTATGGATATGATAACAGGAGTATGGGTATGATAACAGGAGTATGGGTATGATAACAGGAGTATGGATATGATAACAGGAGTATGGATATGATAACAGAAGTATGGATATGATAACAGGAGTATGGATATGATAACAGGAGTATGGGTATGATACAGGAGTATGGGTATGACAGGATATGATAACAGAAGTATGGGTATATGATAACAGAAGTAGGGTATGATAACAGGAGTATGGATATGATGACAGGAGTATGGATATGATAACAGGAGTTTGTTTTAAGCAGCTGCGGTCAATGCATCAAAATCAGGAGTTAAAGACTCGACAAATAAAATTTGATGGACACATTATTATTATATACATGTGTGTATGTATACAGGGTGTCCCATAAGTTACCATACATTTTTATTTATATATTACGCCCTACATTGCTAAAATTGCTGAAGAACTCGTATAAGCACAGCTGGACTTCTGCTTGGTGATACGTTTCCTTCAAATGCTCCCAAAGATAAAACTCAATCAGGGTAATGGTTTTCTGGGACAAACTTCTAGGACACCCTGTGTGTATATACGTAATAAGAATTAAAATTTGATCTGAACGTCCAGATTATGTGCTTATCATGGTAGCGTCCAGATACAATTCATAAAACAAGATAAAGCAAAGATTTTACAACAAGCCAAAGTTTTTACACTAATAAATACATTTTATGTTGAATGATTAGGGGGCATGTATTCTACACATGCTGAGGCATTTTCTAACAGATGACGTGTTCCAGAGTGGCATAGTCCGGTATCTGAGGAAGTTTCAATACAAGAACGCGAAAAATGAGGACCTGTGGGACAGCCTTATCAATGTAACAGCTTTTTATTTATTTATTTATTTTTTATTATGCAATTCCGCATTTCTAATCATTAGTAATCTAATATGAAGTATACCACGTTTTTCTGCCCCACAGACCTGCTCCGAAGAGGATTTTACGTTAGGAGAATACTGCTATAGTGATGAGCAGGCTCCCAAAAATGCTGTATGAGTCAATCCGTGCCTTGTCTGTGTTCTGTGTTCTAGCTTCATAATGGGGAAACTGTGGGAGTGTTTTTAACTCATGGCTTGTTCTGTAGTATCTGTTTGCAGGTGAGCACATAGACCTGAAGAAGATGATGTACACATGGACTCTACAGAAGGGCATCCCGTTGGTCACAGTGAAGCGGCAAGGAACCAAGCTGTATATTGAGCAGGAGAGATTTATCAAGACTGTTCAGCCCAGTGACCCCCTGTGGCACTCAGTGCAGGCGGGGTAATTACTTATAATCCTTAAAACTTTATGTAGCATCGAGAAATAATTTCTGTGTTTTAACGTTAAATTTTTTTTTTTTTTTATCTTAACAGCTTCCTATGGCACATCCCTTTGACCTACAGAACTAGTGACTCCAGTGAGGAAAAGAGGCATATATTAGAGACCAAGTCAGGTGTGAATTTCAATAAAATATTTTATTTAACTCACACACTCGAGTAAGCAGGGCCGGCCTGGCACCCCTCACCTTTCACACACACTTACATACACACCCTACCACAAAAAAAGTGCACAAAACTCTAATATATTTTCTAAATATCACGTGATAATGCAGATGTGCATGTTTAAATTAATCCAACATGGCATGTTGTCAAATATCATGATTTATTAGTATATTAGTATGATATATGGGTGTATGAGTGCACAATGGTCACAAGAGGGCGCACTTCCCCAATCATTTTGAGCCCTACGCCTATGTCGCCTATGCCACGGGCCGTCCCTGCGAGTAAGTAGGCAATTATGCGCTGAATGAAATGCTTTATTATGTCTCAGGTTTGCTGATCCTGGATCAGGAAGTGGACTGGGTGAAGTTTAACACAGACATGAACGGCTACTACATCACCCACTATGACACCGACGGTTGGAACGCACTAATCCACCTTCTGCAAGTCAACCACAGTGCTGTGAGCTTTAAGGACAGAACCAACCTCATTCACAACGCCTTTCAACTGGTCACGTAAGATATAACACAATAGAAAGACGTTTTTTTTTAAGCTTTAAAAAATGTATTTGCTTTTTAAAAGAACTTCCTGATTTAAACACCAGGTGTCCCAGTTAAAAATGGGTCAGCTCTTTGTTTCTATTTATATTTATGGCATTTGGTAGACACCCTTATCTCTTATCTCTCTTATACAACTGATCTTAGGGGCCCAGCAGTGGTAACTCGGTGGTGTCAGGAATCAAACCCTGATCTTCCAATTAGCAGTCCAGCACCTTAACCACTGCACTACCACTTCCTCTAGTCTTTCCTTTACATGCTTATAAGCGTGTAACAAGTCCATACATGCTTATTCCCTAATTTAGGGTCATGGGGATCTGCTGGAGTCTATCCCAGCTGTCTCTGAAAGGGTAAAAGGCAGGAGGGGGACACCCTGGACAGGTTGTCAGTCTATCACAGGGTTATATTAGAATCATTAATTAACTTGACATAGATGTTTTGGACTGTAAGAGGAAACCGGAGAACCCGGAGTAAACACACACAAGAATGGGGAGAACATGTAAACTCCACACAGAAAGACCCCTGCCCGGGAAATAGAACCCGGGACCTTTTTGCTGTGAGACAACCCTGCTAACCACTAAGCCACCATGCTGCCCTTTAGTCTTTTCTTTCTCTTCTGTAAGTTAAATTAAACTTATACTAACATAACTAACATAACCATCATGCACACTGGCAGGATTAATTAATCTCTCATTTATCTTTAAATAAACAATAATTATAATAATGAAAATAAAAGCATATCCATGGCCATCAAGCAGCCCTATAACATTTATTGCGTAACTACCTAATTGTAATTATTTGTACTAAACAAGATTATTTAATTGAAATTAATTGTCTGTGTTTTTGTTCTCAATTTTATTTAAAGTTTTAAAATGTTTGAAACAAAATAAACCAATTTGCAAAATCTGGGGACACCTGATAAGAAACATTTGACATTATAATGCAAAAAAAATAAATTTATTAATTCATTCCTTCATTCATTTACTCATTTATTTAATCTGATCTCTGTAGGGCAGGGCGCATGACACTGGACCAGGCTTTGGATCTGATCACCTATCTAAAGTCTGAGACCCACAATGCCCCCCTCCTCCGAGGCATCGGATATTTAGAATCCTTTTACAAGATGATCGAGAAGAGAAATATAGCCGATGTCACTCAATATCTAAAGGTCAGATTGTCGTTTAACACATTACAGCATCAGTGTTACTAACAGACGATGTAATCTGCCTAAGATCACTGCTCAATGATTTGTGAAATAGTTTTAATGCTGTCAGTGATCAGTAAACATCTCAACATGCCACATCTCCCAACCAAATATTTTAAATTGCTATGTGGGTAGACAGTGACCCCTTGTGTGTAATTTCTTTTGTCCTGTAGAGCTACATCCTGCAGTATTTCAGCCATGTGATAGACAGGCAGACCTGGAGCGATGAGGGGACGGTCTCAGACAGGAGACTGCGTTCAGAGCTTCTGTCCCTGGCATGTGATCTTGGTCATTCACCCTGTGTGGAAAAAGCCAAACATTTCTTTCAAAGCTGGATGAACTCTAACGGAACAGCCAGGTCATTTTTAAATACTGCAACTTACACAATAAAGTTTTAAATAATATTCTTCATTTCTATATTATAAACTTTGTGAGCATTTTAGTTTATGGACCGTTTACACAGTGTGAACTGGCATTTATTTACATTTACTGCATTTGGCAAAGCAACTTTGATGTACAACTGAGCAATTGGATGTTTTAAGGGCCTTGCTTAGGGGCCCAACAGTGGCAAATTGGTGGTGCTGGGAATCAAACCCAGATCTTTCAAGTAGCATTCCAACACCTTAACCACTGCGCTACCATTTCCCCCTGTTTATAGCTTACCCACTGATGTGACTGAGACCATCTACACGGTTGGAGCCCAGGATGATCAGGGCTGGTACTACCTGCTGGAGAAGTACGCACTGTCCATAAGTGCAGCAGAGAAAAGCAAAATCCTTTCCGCACTCACAAGCAACAAGGATCCTAATAAGCTGCTAAGGTACCCGAGTATCTCCCCAGTTGCCCTTTTATTTTATTTCACTGATAGGTTATTAACAGTATCCTGTTTTTGATATGATGATAATGACTACAACTGTGCGTAATTCCAGACTGCTAGAGCTCGGAATGGAAGGCTCAGTGATAAGAGCCCAGGATTTAGCCACGGTAATATACACTGTGGCCAGAAATCCAGCAGGACATTTCCTAGCCTGGGATTTTGTAAAAAACAACTGGAATAAACTGGTGGAAAAGTAAGTACATTCTATCAATAACTATGTCAGATGAGGCTGTCACGATTATAACATGTGGATGAGGATTAATTGCCAAATAAATAATTGCGATTATGGCGATTTATTGGCTGTTCAGAGGTTTTAACGATAAATTGTTGGTTGTAGCTTCGACGATTGTTTACACACTTTACACGTTTCAATAAATTAAAAGAAAGTTGTTTATTCAGTATATAATAAATAACAATTACGGTGTCTTTTAGTGATATAAACATTCTGCAATACAGTGACCATAAGAACATACTGTAGACCCTAAAAACCATTCAGGAATGAGGCGAAAATTCTGTAAATAACAACGCAATCGCGATAAACGATGACGATAACAGAACAGGTCATAAATGTCCTGTTTCCAAACACTGCGGATTCTGCTGCTTAATGGTTTTGTAGATTACAGGAAAACATCTTTGCTGTATAATTGAGCCGATACGTCTCAGTGACGCAAAACCCGGCAGAACCGTGTCATTTAAACTCAACACGCGTATTTGCTTAGCTTATTGCGTGCAGAGCAAAGCATGTTGGGAGCAGAGTATGTGAGCGGAGTGGAGCCGTAAGAATTTCCTCTCCATCCTTAAAACATTTTAGAAATGTTCCACTCCATTTTCACTTCCTGCTCCTTGCTCACTCTGCACTTCCTCCCCACTTCATGTTCACTACATGGAAAAATATTTCCTTGGAAATAGATAGTATTTAATGAAATCTATCCTTTATTGTGTTGTCAGTGGTGTTTAACTGTTTAGCGACGTGTAAATGTTACAGTTTAATAGGTTGTTAACATGAGCTTGTGATGGAGCGTTAGTCGAGCGCTGTGGAGCTTAAAGCAACATAAAACCACAAAGATCTGACTTTTTAAAAACCTGCTCCAAACTTCAAACTAAATCATGCTGCTCCACTCTTACTACGCTCACATACCGGCTGGAAGTAGGGTACCACAGATACTACAGCTCCCCCTTGTGGATAATAAAAGTGTGCAATAATCGAGTTTGGATATAATAATTGCAGTTATGTCAAATAATTGCGATTATATTCTTATTTAATAATTGTGACAGCCTTAATGTTAGATACAGTATTTATTAGTTTATTAAAGTACAGTGTATATAAGTACATCTCTCTCTCTCTCTCTCTATCTATATATATATATATATATATTTTACTTACTGTCAGTAATGGCGAGTACAGTATATATCAAAATATTAGGTCCAGAATATATCAGTATGTCAGTAAGAGAGAAAATAGTGTGAGAAAACATCAATCATAAAGTTTTCAAATCTTATGATTATTAAAAATGCTTTATATAGAATTAACTATACAGAGATGTACGTCATGTGACGTAGTAGGAACTATGTGCAGTGAAGAGTTTGCTAAAAAAAACAGGCGGATTCAAATGAAAGCATGTCCTCATACGGTATGTCAAAACAAAGTACATACTCTTTCTTTCTCTCTTTGCAGATTTCAGCTTGGATCCTTCACTATCAGAAATATAATTATAGGTACAACCGGGCAGTTTTCATCTAAAGCAGAACTTGCTGATGTGAGTTTGGTTTATTTTAATATGATTTAAATTCTAATTGGCAGCACGGTGGCTTAGTGGTGAGCACTGTTAGCACTGTTGCAAGAAGGTCCGGGGTTCGATTCCTGGACAAAAACATGTATATTAGATTGATTGGTGATACTAAATTGCCCATAGGAGTGAGTGTGAGTGTGAGTGTGTGTGTGTGTGTGGGGCCCTGTAATGGATTGGTGACCTGTCCAGGGTGTCCCCCTCCTGCCTTTTACTCTTTCAGAGACGGCTGGGATAGACTCCAGCAGATTCTTGTGACCCTGAATTAGGGAATAAGCGGGTATAGAAGATAAATGAATGATACATTCTAGTCAATTCTAGTCTCTCTGATTTGAAAAATAAATTAAATTAAAATAAAATTTCAAAATATACAGAAAATAAAGATATAATGTATATAACTGTGTATATATAAAGTGATTCTGCATCTTAATCATTGTTCTATAAAATCCTTACATTTGATTTTGCAGATCAAGGATTTTTTCACTTCCATACACGACCAGTCGTCTCAGCTCCGCGTCACTCAGCTGGCTGTGGAAAACGTGGAGAAAAACATTCAGTGGCTGGAGAGGAATTTACAAACTCTGAGGATTTGGCTACAGAAAAGACTGGATTGAAAAAAGGGCTCCTGCCTCCAAAAAAAAATGCAGATGAATTCATAAAATTTTTAACTTCAAATTTTTTTACAAGCAAAAAAACCAGAATGCAAAAAAAAGCGTGGATAAGAAGGGTTACCCTGCATCACATTAAGCATGGTTTGAGTTTTATATTTCAGGGTATGTGGGGACAGAAATGCGTTGCCTGTGTGGTGTTCAGTGTTTAATTTCTTTTAGGTTTTCTAAAATAGTTTGTAAACTATTGTGGCTTTAAATGGTTTGATGGTCTGTTTAATATATTTTAAAACTAAAATCGGTCATGGTTTGGTTTCCTGATTGGCCTGCTTTTGTTTTCCAATTTATATTTGACCTGTTAAGTCTTCACGAGCCCCTGTGATGGACTGGCGACCTGTCCAGGGTATACCCCTACTGCTTTTTGCCCTTTCAGAGATGGCAGGTATAGAAGATGATTGTATAAATAATATATAAGTAATAATATAAAGCTAAAATGGTTTCGCATAAATAATTAAGGGTAATTGATTTTCTCAAAGATGACATCATTGTCTAGCGCCATGGAGTGGTGGGTTCGGTTTCGGCTCAGGGTCTCAGGTCTTCCTACCACTGCCCCTAGTCTTGTGACACATGTAGCTTAAATGTATTTTACATTACAGTATTTGTTATCTCCTTTATATTCTCCTTAACCTTTATTTTTTTTAAATAAAAATAAAAATTGAATGTTTCTTCTACTTTATTACTGCTATTGTAACTGTGCTAACAAATACCCCAACAAATACCCCTCTATGTCAGACTGACGGATATTTACAATCACTCTTACATTTACGGCATTTGGCAGACGCCTTTATCCAGAGTGACTCTTTCTTTTTTAAGGACATTGAGGTTAAGGACATTGCTTATGAGCCCAACAGTGGCAGATTGGTGGCACTGGGCATCGAACTCTGATCCTCCAATTAGCAGTCCGACACCTTAAACACTGCGCTACCATTTCCCCCATATTTTCCATCACATTAACATTAACATCTCTATTTTATCTATCTAAGCAATGGGTGGTTAAGGGCTTTGTTTAGGAGCCCAGCAGTGGCAACTTGGTGGTGCTGGGAATCAAAGACAGATTTTCCTAATAGCAGTCCAACACCTAAACCACTGTGCACAACTTATCACCATCGCACATACTAAGCGCCAGACTTGCTGGACACGTACCATATTTTAAGATAAACTAATATAAAACTAGAGGGAAAAAATGTTTGTGCTGATGGTGGAATCTTCCTACACAATATTTAACTCCATGCTGATAGACAGCCAGGACTCTTGTCCGAAATCACATGATGGATCATTAGTCTATTGTGAGAGCCACAGAAAATAATAGTGAATGAAATTGACAGCATGTGAGAGCTCAAATTGATGGACAGTGACCTCAGGGGCTGTTCAGTCTCTCTGGATATGGAGACGGTTTGCTTCGCTCCCCAGCTGGAATATGGATCCATAGGTATGATTTAATAATACATTCATTTATCGATTTTATTTGTGGAACAATAAATCTTCTTGTCCTGCACTGCATATCGGGCTTCTTAAGTTTTCTGTCCTGGTAACAAACCTAATTTAACACACAATTGTAGCCCACACCAGAGGTGTGTAGAAGTGGAAAACAAAAAAACACTTGTCTATGCAGTGAAGTTCAGCTGAACTCTGGATTTATGACAGCTTAGAGCATAAACAGCGTAGCACGTTTACATTTACGGTGTTTGGAAGCCACTTACATTTGTCTCTAAACAATTGGGTGCTAAGGGCCTTGCTTAGGGGCCCAACAGTGGTAACTTGGTGATGCTGGGAATCGAACCCAGCATCAGCAGAGCAGCTTGGTGGTGCTGGGAATCAGTGGCAACTTAATGACCTCAGGAATCGAATCCACTCTTTTATACAACCGAGCAAGGGCCTTACTCAAGGTGCTGGAAAATCAATCCGAATCTTCCAATTAGCCCAACACCTTAGCCACTATGCTACCACTATCCCCCTCCCCCCTCCTCCCCCTAAGTGTAGTACTTATGCAAGCCGCCTGGAGCAGTGCTAAATGTAACAACAGTACACTTTGCACTCAGGGAGGAACATTGTGTGCTTCTAAAACAGGGATTGAGAATCTTAATGCTTCAGTTTATGTGCTGTTCTTTCACTGCGTTTATGTTTTTATTCTTAATCCAAAGAAGTGAAACAGGACAGCCGGAATGGATGATGCCGGAAAGGAGCTAGCGTGTTAGACAAGCTAAGCCAGTTTACGACAGCGGCTTCATGTTTGTTTGTTTGTTTGTGTTTAACCGAGTGTGTAACTCTGGGAATTTCTTCTTCTTATTATTTTTTTTTTAATAAATAATATTTTTTTCTTTTTTTGTGAATTGGATTGTGTGGATTTCTCTATACGCCCGGACGTGATTTGACGTCTAAATATGGATCCGTTTGAAAATGGTAAGTCAACAGGAACTACTAACCTGTTAGCTAAGATTTACTGTCACTTTATTTCTACATATTTACACCTAAAGCACAACTTTTAGTTCTTTGTAATGATCTTCACACTTCTAAAACGCTCATACAGCAGTTTGTCTGACTGTTATGCTAAGCTAATCGAGGACAGTTAAGCTAACAGGTACACATTTCTAGCATCGTGTGTGCGTGTTTGTTCGTTTGTTTTTAACTTAAATGACAACATTTGCACATGAAAACAGTCCAGAATTGGGAAGACATTTGTGCACCGAGTAGTTTAGCATCTCGCTGGCTAATATAGTTAATATTATATATTTATATTTATATTTTTTAAAAAAAGGGGGGAAGAAACAGAACTTGCGTGAATGAATAATGTCGAGAAGAGGGAATCGTCTCAGCGGCCATACTTTACAAAGCGACGTTGTCACTTAAAGGTCATAATGGATAAACAGCTGCTTTTGTTTAGCTAGATTTTACACACACACACACACACACACACACACACACACATCCACGCACACACACACACACACGTGGAAAATGACACACGTTTCGTCCTTTCATTTCAATATTTAATTTAATTTTTAACAGCATTTTAAGTTAAAACATATATTTCTAATGCACAAAACATGAACCTTTCACAGTATAAACAGTTAATAAAGTCTTTCTGTAAAACTACCAGTTTCCATAGCAACAAGTCAAACTTTACCAGCCTTCCAAATAATCACTCTTTAATGCGTTCACACTGCAGCCGAATGTGGTGCAAATCTGAGTTTTTTTTTTTTTTTTGCCCCACATGTGACTCGGATCTGTTTTAGTCCCGACAGTGTGAACAGTACAAACCGCATGGAACCGGATTTTATAAATGTGATATTAAATCTATCACAGGGCAGACGATTAGCAATAGGACCGCAGTGTGAACGCTTATTTGGGAACTCATGCGACTTTTACAGCCGACGGGTCGCATTATAACTACAAACACTTGATATATAATCGATTTCACTGAAAGTGTTCACGTCACGGTTCTGACTCCCGGCTCCGCATCCACACGCACCTCCCCTTACCACTGTCCCCTTACCACTGTCCCCTTACCACTGTTACCAAGTCAACCACTGTTGGGTCCTTGAGCAAGACCCTTAATCCTTCCTGCTCCAGGGGCGCTGTATCATAGCTGACCCTGCGCTCTGACCCCCAACTTACTAAGACTGGATATGCGAAAAACACCTGCATTTCATTGGCTCTGTACACGTACCTTACACAATGACAAATACAGCTGAATATATTATATATTATTACACCACATTATATATGTACGCATTATATATGTATGTATATATATATATATATATATATATATATATATATATATATATATATATATACATATATAATGTAATGTGTGTATTCAGTGAATTCAGTCTTCTGTGTTTATATTTTTCGTATGACAGGACGAGAGGTAAAATTATTTGTCCTGTCCAGAATCGTGAGCAGTTCACACTGGATTCTAATATTAGCCATATTGAACAATTAGGAACAATTGAAACAGCTTTACTTAAAAAAAAAAAAAAATTATTAAAAAAAAAAATCCTCGCAGTGTGAACGTAGCCTCACCTAGGGGTATTTTTACATTTACAGCATTTGGTAGACGTCCTCAAGAGAACTTTTTATACAACCGAGCAACTGGGGGTTAAGGGCCTTGCTCAGGGGCCCAACTTGGGTGGTGCTGGGAATTAAACTCCGATCCTCCAATTAGCAGTTTTTAAACAGTTTAAAAGGTATCAACCAAACATGGTCTACCAGCTCTACCAGTTTTGTTTTGCTGGTGGCTTGTCAGACTAGACTAGGATTGTTATTGTTATCTCCTAAAATATGGCTGTGGTTCAGAGACGAGCTCTTCTGCCTTGTTTTTTTTAAAGCGCCTGGATTCGTTGCATCATGACCCCGATTAGAACAACCGGCACGCTGTTGTTTATGGTTGGTGTCGTCGCCTTTGTGCTCATAAGTGTGAATACATTTTACTGCTGTGGCTAGTAATTTTTTTACATTTTTAATTTTTAAAAAAAAATTCTCTATACATCTATACATTCATCTATACATCTATACCTCCATCTATACATCTATTTATCTATCTATCTATCTATCTATCTATCTATCTATCCTTACTTCCATCTATATACATCTATCTATCTATACATCCATCTCTACATCTATCGATTTATACATCTATCTATCTATCTATACATCCATCTATACATTTTCTGTCTATCTATACTTCCATCTCTACATCTATCTATCTATACATCATCTATCTATATATTTCCATCTATATGACATTTATCTGTCTATTATACATCTATATTTCCATCTATACATCCATCTATACGTCCATCTCTACATCTATCTATCTATCTACATCTATCTATCTATACATCCATCGCTATCTATTATCTATACTCATCTATACATTTCTATCTGTCTATCTATACATCTATACGTCCATCTATACGTCCATCTCTACATCTATCTATCTCTATACATCCATCTATACATTTATCTGTCTATCTATACATCTATATTTCCATCTATACATCCATCTATACGTCCATCTCTACATCTATCTATCTCTACATCTATCTATCTATCTATACATCCATCTATACATTTATCTGTCTATCTATACATCTATACTTCCATCTCTACATCCATCTATACGTCCATCTCTACATCTATCTATCTCTATACATCCATCTATACATTTATCTGTCTATCTATACATCTATACTTCCATCTATACATCCATCTATACGTCCATCTCTACATCTATCTATCTATACATCCATCTATACATTTATCTGTCTATCTATACATCTATATATTCCATCTATACATCCATCTATACGTCCATCTCTAAATCTATCTATCTCTATCATCTATCTATCTATACATCATCTATACATTTATCTGTCTATCTATACATCTATACTTCCATCTCTATACATCCATCTATACGTCCATCTCTACATCTGTCTATCTATACATCCATCTACATCCTATACATTTATCTGTCTATCTATACATCTATCTGTTGTTATTTAGTTTATATTATTATTATTAGTTTATTTACTAAGCCCAGTAAATATAGAACATTACACTATTGTATTAATCCTGTATGACAGTGCTTGAAAATATAAATTGTTGCTGTTGTTCCAAATTCCAAATAAGTGTCTTAATGGCGTTCAGGTGTTTTGTGCACAGGGGCTGTGTCATGCTGGAACAGTGTTTAGTTATGTTAGAACCTAAAATAAACAAAAACGAAACAATTGTTTTGTGCTAATAGATAGATTGCTACAGGTGGGACGGTCCGGTGTTCACAAACTTTTTGCAATATAATACATTTTTCTTCTTTTTTTTTCCAGCCAAACTAACTAGACTCATGGGCGGGGGGGGGGGGGGGGATGAATAAATGGGGATGCACCTGTGCCTGCAGGACAAGAACTAATCTAATTGTAATGTTTATTTAACATATGTAAGATCTACAGTGCCACGACGTGTGGAATAATAAACAAATGTATAGTTTAGTCTTTACTGGTTGAACCGTTTGAGTCTGCAGTCGAGTCTTTCGAGTTTCAGTGTGTTTTCGCAGCGGAACATAACATATTTTTCTCAGGAAACGAAACAAGGAAGACTGTGGTCGTGTTTTTAAAATCTACACGTGGGCCACTGACTAAAAATCTACAGTCCAAACTTGACATTTGCTTCAGTTTTCTGAATTTATTAGTGTTCCAGATCTTTAAAGGATTTACATAAATACACCTAAATGTTTACGTATGGTATGTTAGTCTAATGGCCTCTTTACAGAACTTTTTTCCGACATCTAACTGTTTATTGATGTGGTTAACGTGCTGCTCAGTTTTTTTGTTTTTTTTTTGCTTGTGTGCAAATTAGCTTGAGTGCTACAATCGTCAACAGGAAATAACCCAGTGTTACTAGCGGTACTGTTACTGTTGTTTCATATACTGTAACATTGACTCTGTTTTTTTTGTATGTCTGATGATTATTCCCAGACCGATCTCCACTTCCCCGGAATATGATAGAAAACAGCATGTTTGAGGAGGAACCCGATGTGGTGGATCTAGCGAAGGATTCGCCGTCCTACCCCATCGATTCGGATGAGGTCGTGTATGAGCCGCGCAGCTCGCGGTTGCTTGTACGCGGCCTCGGTGAGAACGAGCTGGAGGAAGATGAGGAGGACTGCGAGTCTTCAGCCAGACTCCTAGGAATGTCCTTCATGAACCGCAGTTCCAACCAGCGCAGCGCTGCCGCCTCCTACAGCCGCCAGCATACCGCCGGGTCATGCGCCATGCCTTCTGCAAAGACCACGGTAGTGGGAGTGCTGCTCCTGGTCCTCACTGCCTCAATAGTGATGGTCATCTATTTTCTGCCCAGGTGTACTTTTTCTAAAGATGGCTGCCCCAAGGCCAGCTCAGCCATGGAAGTCATTTATCCGATCTCCAAAAGCGGGGATATGTTCCCGTGGACTTCCCTGAGGCTTCCAACCAGTGTGCATCCTGTCGACTACGAGATCTCGCTCCATCCCAACCTAAGCACCATGACTTTCAGCGGGAGTGTAGCCATCACGATGCTGGTCCTGCAAGAGACCAAGAAGGTTGTTTTGCACAGCTCCGATCTAAAAATACAGAATGTCACTTTTCAAGGCAAAAAGGTGGAGATCTTGGAGTACGAGCCCTGGCAGCAGATTGCAATAAAGTTCTCAGAGGAGCTTAAAAAGGGACAAAAGTATGTGCTGAATGTTGACTATCTAGCAAATCTCTCCAGCACCTATGATGGTTTCTATAACAGCTCTTACACCGACACAAGTGGAAAAAGAAGGTAAACTTTATTATTGTTGCTGTTTTGCCTCCTATTATTATCATTATTATTATTATAACTATTATTTGAATTAATTATGATTATTTGGTAGTAGCGCCTTTGTTAGTGCCATTGATTGGGTTTGTTTTTCTTTCTCTTTTTAACAGAGTTCTGGCTGCTACTCAGTTTGAACCCCTGGCT
The DNA here is from genome assembly GCA_005784505.1 of Bagarius yarrelli. Lineage (NCBI taxonomy): Eukaryota > Metazoa > Chordata > Actinopteri > Siluriformes > Sisoridae > Bagarius > Bagarius yarrelli. The sequence continues at coordinate 2,239,270 of VCAZ01000050.1, forward strand.
GCCCGCAAGGCTTTTCCTTGTTTTGATGAACCTGCATTTAAGGCCACGTTTCTCATTAAGATAAAGAGGGAAGCGGAGTACATCAGTCTGTCTAACATGCCCCTGGTGATATTCCCAGTTCCACAGTTACTACACTATAGAAAAATATAAACTCATTTAGGGGACGCAAACCGTCTCTCTATCTGTCTCTCTCTCTATCTGTCTGTCTCTCTCTCTCTATCTGTCTCTATCTGTCTCTCTTCCTCTCTCTCTGTCTATCTTTCTTTCTATGTCTGTCTCTCTCTCTTTCTTTTTTTTTTTGTTTCTCTCTCTGTCTGTCTGTCTGTCTGTTTCTCTCTCTGTTTCGTTCTCTCTGTCTGTGTCTCTGTCTGTCTGTCCCTTTTTCTCTGTTTGTCTCTTTCTGTCTGTGTCTGTCTCTCTTTCTCACTCACTCACTGTCTCTCTTTCTTTCTCTCTCTCTTTCTCTCCTTTTATTTCTTTCTCTCATTTGCACACATGCAATTCTCAGGACCTCCTACTGGTCTAATTAATTATGTGGCTAATTCAGGCTGGGGAAAAAAATCTGATTCATACTTAACCTCAGTAAAAACAAGGAAGACTTTTCCAACTATCTTTGGGTGTTTATTCATGCATGAATGTTTTCTGAGACATAATATATACAGATTTTTCTCTAATCATCTTGTTATTCCTTCTTATTTCTAGGCTAAAACTAGCGTGTCGTCCGATGGGCTTTTTGAGGATGCGTTTGAGAGAAGTGTCAATATGAGCACATATCTGGTTGCATTCATTGTGGCCAACTTTACCAGCGTCAGCAAAAACATCACAGAAAACACTCGGGTGTGTATTTTTCATGAAGATTCCACAGCACTTTTTTTTATGTACTGTCCTGTTGCTGTTGTTTTTACTGTGCTTTCAGAAAGAATTTACAGTTCTTAAATATGACACATAACTTGTTTTTGTGTGCATGTGTGTTTTCATCCAGTTTGCCTAATTCTGACATCGGTTAGGTCTAACATTTGTGCTCATCTTAACATTTTGCTCAGGTCTCCGTGTACACAGTTCCTGATAAAAAAGACCAAGTTAATTATGCACTGGAAACAGCCGCCAGTCTTCTGCAGTTTTACAATAGCTTCTTTGAAAGCGATTATCCGTTGCGCAAATTAGGTAAGGCAAGTTTTATATCACAAAAACTGAGCCAATGAAAATAATAATAATCATTTATACTGTCAGATTTCATTACTTGTCTCCCTTTTATCAACAGACTTGGTGGGCATTCCAGACTTCCTCGCCGGAGCAATGGAGAACTGGGGTCTCATAACCTTCCGAGAGACAACGCTGCTCGTGGGTAATCATTCATCACCCATGGATAAACAACTAGTGTCCTCCGTTATCGCCCATGAACTTGCACATCAGGTAAAAAAAAAAAACATTTTCCAACATATATTATCCAGTGTCCACATGAGCAAGAATCAAAAGCCGCATGTTTTTTTTTTTTTTGATGACATCATTTAAAACTGACCCGTATCTAATATATGAATATACACTATACATGGCAAAACAACCCAATGTAGACGTACTGACCGGAAAGTCAAAATAATGAGATAATAAATGAACGCAATGGACTAAGACTACATGATTTATTTGTTTTTTTGCATCTGCAAACTTAGAGTTCGGAAAAACTGTGTTTTCTCTGGGCGGGAAAAAAGGGGGGAATTGCTGCCTGGCGGAATGTAGCATTGATTGCTAACTTTTAAATATAACTCTTTTACAGTGCGTTAATTTTTTTTTATTAGTTTAAAGACAAAATAGACTTTAATTAGACAAAAATAATAAATATCAAAACGCTGTTGGTGTCCACCTGAGTTGACGTCATGCGCCACTGCTGTTTATTCAGTAACGTTCGACTCAAATTATCAGGTGGAAATTTGATCTGTCTGTTTACATGACAGACGCTTATGTACGTATCCGATTCAGATTCCGATTTATTTCCACATATGAGAGAGATCTAAAACCGATCAGAAACATCAGAATCTATGTGCTTTTTTTCCCTGCTTACACAGTCGTGGGTCGTATCCCTTCTGTACTACATTGGATAAAAAAATTGGGTTCGGTCACTTAAAACATGCGGTGTAAATGCAGCTAAAGTTTGATTTCCACTCACACATTCTTATTATTACATAATTATTCATTTTCTTTTTACGAGAATGGTTGGGTCTTTTATACAACCTAGGGCAGTGGTGAGCAAACTACATCCTGCAACCTGTCGAGTATTTACTAAATTATCCCAAAGACCTCCTTCATTTTGCATTTTTCCTGTATTATGCTGCATTCCAGTTGATTCCACCAGATGGCGCACTCCATACACTACCATTCTATGCTAAAGCCGAGTCTTTCGTCTCTACACACAGCCGTTCAGTCTTCACAATCGCTGTTGCATCAGGCGCTAATTTACAATCAATGGACAAAAGAAAAAAAAGTCATTAAGGGGTGGACAGATAAATATCTCCTCATTAGAGTTCCATGTCTTATTTGCCAAGAAACCATTGCGATTGTCAAAGAATCCAATATCGGCCACACTTTTTCTTCAAGTGTGCAAACTATTTTAGCAACCAGTCAATGCAAAAGAAGGCTTTATTACATGCTTAGATGTTAGCAGGCAATTTTTAGCCTCGGCAAAACATTCAGGATTAAAGCACCAAGACAAGTCATTTGCTGGCATTAGCAAAGGCCAGCAGGCTGTTATCTGAGGTGGAGAGTTTAAAAGAATGCATGGTTGAGACAGCAAGTCTACAGAGAGCAAAAACAAATGAGAAGCTATCGAGTTAAACAAAAAAAAAAAGTAATTTATGTTCTGAGATGAAGGGTAAATGGTAGCACGGTGGTTAAGGTGTTAGGCTGCTAATTAGAAGATTGATTTCCAGCACCACCACGCTGACACGCAAGGCCCTTAACCCCCAATTGATCAGTTGTTTAAAGAGATGATTGTAAGTCGCTCTGGGTAAGGACATCTGCCAAATGCTGTCAATGTAAACTTAGAAAATTGTCACAACTAAACAGACACCTTGTGATCAACACTACGGTTCCCACCGAAATGGAGTTTTCTTTACTTTTATTTGTAATAGACTTACATGTTCTTTATATTAGTTTATCTTTGTGATGACTCAGCCTGACTGCTGAATTCTGGCACCCTTGTCCTAGAGGTTTTAAAGACATTACAGAGCTAGGCTTTAAGCTCTACTAACGCACAGGGCCTCCATTACTTATCTGGGGTTTTTTTCTCTTTAGAAGGAGGAGTCCTTGTTGCTGCCTGGCCAAACAGCATTAATCGCTAAGATATAAATATATATTTTTTTATATTGTGTTATTTCTATTTGTTTACAGACAAAACAGACTTTAAGTGAACAAAAATAATAAATATAAAATTACACAGTTGCACTTAGTTATATATATCGCCGATAGTGCTCGCTTAAAAGTCTGTTTTGTCTCTATAAAAAAAAAAAAAATTATATTTATATATATAATGTCTCATATTTAAGATATGTAAACTCCTTCTGAAAGCATAGTAAAAACAACAACAGGACAGTATATATATATATATATATATATATATATATATATATATATATATATATATATATATATATATAAAAAAGTTTAGCTTCGTCTGCATCTGTTGCATTCATTGATTATCACACTTTCTTTTCCGGTCAGTACGTCTACATTGGGGTTGTTTTGCCGTAGTGTAAATGCAGATATTAGATATGGATCAGTTCTGACTTAGTTACAAAATCTGAATTGTTGATCAAGACCTGCAGTGTAAATCGCAGGTGTGTGTGTGTACATGGCTAGTAGAGTGCTAATGCTAGTCAGGGCTTTCTTTGTGCTTTAAACATCCTCAATTGCCTCTACCTTCTGTTCCTTTTACGACATGCTGCTCTATTAAATTAACACATGACTATAAAAAATGTAAAATAAATATTAGTAAAAATGATTTGTTTTCCCTGTTGAAGTGGTTCGGGAACCTGGTCACCATGCGCTGGTGGAACGATCTCTGGCTGAATGAAGGATTCGCTACATACATGCAGTATTTGTCCATTGAGAAAATCTTTCCTAATCTTGATATTGTAAGTGTTTGTAATTTTTACCACATAAATCTTAATAAGTAAATAACTTGTAAGTCATTTGTACTGCAAAAAATGTTCCAAGCGTCCATTGGGTGTATTGGGTGTTTTTTAAATATCTGTTAAATAATAATACACTTCTTGTTAAATAATTCTGCTTTGAGAATTTCGGATAAGTCCTGAATCATAATGTCCGGGTTTTCTCCTTTTCAGGACAATGAGTTCCTGAATGTGCGTTTCAGAGCCCTGTCCAAAGACGCTATGAATTCAACACATGCCGTATCTGCTAAAGTAACCGCTCCAGAGGAAGTGGAGGAGATGTTTGACTCTGTGTCCTATGAGAAGGTACATATTCTAGGCACATTTCTTTTCGTGTCCTTCAACCCACAAACTAACTGTGACCCTTTTATTGTCTTTCGTTCTGTCCTCCAGGGTGCCTCTCTTTTACTAATGCTCAATGCAACTCTTGGTGAAGACGTCTTTAGAAAAGGAGTAATCGAGTATCTGAAAAAATACACAGGCAGCAACACAGAGAAGGGAGATCTGTGGAACAGCCTTTCACAGGTACAGACATGTCAATGAATAATGAAGAACTCCTTATACATAATGTTTTTCTCACCACATTCTCACCGCTCCTCCAGTTCACAAAACCGCCCATGGACGTGGCCGAGATGATGAACACCTGGACGGTACAGAAAGGTTTTCCTCTGGTCACTGTGAACCGAACAGGAAACCAAGTGAAATTAACACAAGAGCATTTCCTCTTCAATGCCGGCAACATCACAGATCACAGGTATTTTGTGATATTGTTTTAGCTCGAGGTTGTGATGTGTTTAGTAACATTGCAATGATTGGTACTTAGTACAATTAACTTAAATCTGATTAAAACAGGATTTGGTTAATGGTCATGTTTTCTTTTTTAACGTAGTTGATCTCTAACACCAATCTGAACAGGACACACCTTTGGACCTAAGGGCTGTGTTAAAATATCGTCAAAGCCCACATTTATGTACAGAATTACATTTATAATTTGCATTGCTGTGGCGACGTGTCACGTGACAATATCAACAATACACACAACTATGCTACTGTAAATAGAGAAACCTTTTTTACCATTGTTCTGGAATTTTGCCTTTATTGATAAGACAGAGATGAAACTGGGGAGAGGGGGGGGGTGGAACCGTGGGGGACCTGAGATGGGGTTGAACCCGGGTCGCCGGAGCGCAACAGCATATGTGGGCATATGTGGCCTTAGCCCACTACAGCACGGCGCTGGTCCATAGATGACTTAAATGTAATACGTAGTATGTGCCATAGAGTTGACTGCTGCTTCTCTGGTGTGTATACATGGCTAAAAGTGTTGTCTTGCTGTGCTAATCTGACATGAAAGATCTAGCATGTGGCATTTTGATCCTGAGGCAACAGTTTGTGAGAACAACTGTACAAATGTTCGGCCAGATTGTGTAGCTATAATAGCAATTGCTATGGTTTAATCAGACAAACAATTATAATAATATTGTGTTAAAATATCTTTATAAAAGACATATTAACCAACACCATATTTAAGTTTTTTTTATGCCGGAGTGTAAGACGCTATATCAAGTCCTAAAATTCAGCTGTGCTTCACTCGGATGTGTCTTGGTTTCCTCCACAGCAATGTATGGCACATCCCACTGACCTACGTCAATAACACTTGTACCAGCTCCATCTCCTGCAGGCAAATGTTTTATTTTAAAGACAAAACTGGTAAATATATTTTTTCATCATGGGTTTATGAAACATTAATTAATAGTATGTGAGAAAATCATGTGGTATCATCACAACACCAGCAATCGAGTTTCAACTTTGTTTTTTTTCTTTTCCAGCTACTTTTAACCTTACAGGCAGTGTGAAGTGGCTGAAGTTTAACTACAGAGGTAACGGTTTCTACATAGTGGACTATGGAGATGAAGGCTGGAGTGCCCTCATCACGGCCTTGAAGGAAAACGTGAATGTGCTTCCACCGGAGGACCGAGCATCTCTTATTAATACCATCTTTGCCTTGTCAAGGTACCGTTTTTGCTCTGAGAAGTTGCATTTGACCTAAACTAGAATTTTATACTCGAAATTACGTAGATTCAGAGGCAGTTGTAGGTCAAAAGCTCAAGGATGCCACTGTTGGGCCCTTGGCCCTTAAATCACTCTGCTGTGGGACGCTGTATTATGGCTGACCCCAGTTTCCTCATCTGCTTTATGTAAATAAACAAATGTTATTGTATATCGGAAAAAAGCGTCTATACGTCATATAGTCATACGATTTAAAGTTATAGTCATACAACATATACAATTTAAAGTTATGTAAGTTTATAAAGTTTATTTGTTTTCGCAGGTCTGGTAAGGTGTCTTTCAGACAAGTGTTAAATCTTTTGGAGTATTTAAAGAATGAAACCGAAACGGCGCCATTGACCGAAGCTCTGATGCAGCTCGACTCCATCTACAGGCTGCTCGAGAAAAGATCTGATCTAAACCTAGTGGCCAGGATGACGGTTGGTTTTCTTAAAGTCGACATCCGAATGTCTAGTTATGATTAATCTCATTAAAAAAAAAACCATCCTATTAAAACAGTTGCTTTTAGGTGCTGATTAAGAATAAATGTAGCAGGCAGTGTTATTTCTTTAATCTTCTCATAGGAATACATATCTGATCATTTCCGCACTCTGATGGACAGCCAGTCATGGGAAGAAGAGACCTCTGTAGCTAAAGTGAGTCTGAGGTCGGTACTGCTGGAGACAGCCTGCAGCCTTAACAGACCAAATTGCACCCAGAAGGCCAAAGAGCTCTTCGATCAGTGGAAATCATCTAACAAGAAGTGAGCAATTCACTCAATACTCAGAAGTAGGGTTGCAAAATTCCGGGAATTTTTAAGGCTGAAAAAATGCCATGGGAATTAAACAATATTAATGGGAATAAAATGTAAATTCACAAATTTGCAGGTTAGCCTATTACAAGGCATTTGACTGTGGTTAAAAAATCTAATCTTAATCCAACCAAATTTAATGCAGTTCAGTTGATCTTTTACCCCACATATCTTTAGTTATATGCACACATCACTGCAGGGTTGTTGAGGCCCATAAACATCAATCATTTCTTAAATCCTGTACCACAAACTTTAATTTACATGAGTATCACATACATTTATATTTGAAATCATAATAATAAGAGAATTCCCTCCATATTCCTGGCACAAGACAGTCACAATTTTTATTTTTTAAATGTGTATTAGTTTACTTGCATGTCAGCTTGTGAGCTGTTTTTTGCTGTTTATGATTTTAATGCATATATATAGAATATATTAATTTAATAGCTTTTAAAATAGTTTTGCCTTTTACGCAGTTATCAGTATTCTTTGCATCGAGTCCCCACCCCATTATATCTAAAAACACTTCACTGTCTTAAGGTGAATATATGGAAAAAGGAGAGACCAGGCGAATAAAATAATGTATATATTTTTTAATTTCTCTGTGATAATTGACATTGTGGCAGCACGGTGGCTTAGTGGTTAGCACTCACAGCAAGGAGGCCCGGGTTTGAGTCCCGGCCAGGGGGTCTTTCTGTGTGCATGCTCTCCTCGTGCTTGCGTGGGTTTACTTCGGTTCTCCGGTTTCCTCCCACAGTCCAAAAACATGTATGTTAGGTTGATTTGGTGATTCTAAATTGCCCATAGGAGTGAGTGAGTAAGTGTGTGTGAGCCCTGCGATGGACTGGCGACCTGTCCAGGGCGTACCCCTCCTGCCCTACGCCCTTGCGGAGACGGCCGGGATAGACTCCAGCAGATCCCCGTGACCCCGATTTAGGGAATAAGCGGGTATAGAAAATGAATGAATGAATGAATTGACATTGTTGGTTTTGTTCCAGTTGACAAATTAGACATTTTTTTGAGTAACTTTTTTTTTAGTTTTTGTATTTCGGTATTCGTTTAGTTTATTGCAAATAACTACTGAGGGTCATGTTGGGCAAAAAGCCTCCTCAAAAGTCTTTGTCAACAGCTAAATGATCAAAACTACACAAAGCTCTACATAAGTGATATTAAATCATGTTGTATGAAAAGTGTTTAAACATTCCGTGTATAGCGTCCATCTCTTCTTTGTCTAATAACACACTCTGCAACTACAATATTAATACGCTTAATTCACTTTGAACCGCTTTCTCACTGCAAACACTCCATACTCAAAATCATTTCTAACTAGACTGGGATCATTACACTGCATTACATTTACAGGTACAGCATTTGGCACACGCCCTTACCCAGAGCGACTAATATTTATCTCATTTTTACCAATTGGTGTTGGGTGCCTTGCTCAGGGGTCCTGCAGTGGTAACCTTAACCACTGAGCCACCACTTCACAATTGCTGTTAGACTGGTTATTTTTGCCTGGCAACAAAAGGCAACAAAAACCAGGGGTTAATTTTGACATACTGTATAAATTATGAAAACCTCCCTAAATAAGCTAATTTAAGTTTTGCGCTATTTATTATTAAGCTGTTTATCAAATTGCTGTGTTTGTTTTTTTTGGACCTGTCTGTAATAAATGTGTTTATCTTTAATCCTTAGGGTTCCTGGAGACCTCCTAAGAGCAGTTATGTCTGTCGGAGCCCAAACTGAGGACGGTTGGAATTCATTATATGACTCTTACACACAGTCCATTCACGACTCTGAGAAACGTAAAACACTGGAGGCTTTGGCCAGCACGCAGGATATGCGCAAAATCGCATGGTAAGAATTCAGTACCGCAACCATCCATCGCCAACTTGGGAAGGTTTTTACTATGTTTACAAATAAATCCTGTTTCTTTTAGGATCCTAAAAGCTGGTCTTGATGGAAGTCCGATCCAGACTCCTGAACTTCCTCTGTTAATAAGTAGAGTAAGCAGACAGTTTGCAGGCTACCTGTACGCTTGGGATTTTGTAAAGGAGAACTGGGATAAACTCACCCAGATGTAAGTATCTGTCAATTCAGATTAAATGAATGTTTAACTACATTACTATTACAACATGATCCTTTAATTCTAACCAAACATTGTCCCTTGTAAAGATTTCCTATTGGCAGTTTCCCCTTGCAAAATATAATAATGTCTTCAACCAGCCAGTTTTCTACAAAGACGCACCTTGAGGAGGTTGGTCTCGTCAAGCATTATTAATGTATATCTGATTATTACTTAAAGTTTACGATTTGATCAGATTCTTAAAGATCGCATCTCTGCTCAGGTTCAGAGGTTTTTCGGCTCTTTAAAGGCGAGAGGATCTCAGATGAGGAGCGTACAGGAGGCCATCGAGAACATTCAGCTGAATATCCTCTGGATAAAAAACAACCTGGATACACTCAGACGGTGGCTGTAGACTCATAAGGACAACTTTTTAACACTCTAACACGCACGCACATACCCCCCACCCCCACACCTCAGGTGATGAGGCCGAGCACTTGTGAGTGATGATACAGCGATCACGGTTCGAGTCCAGTGTGTGCAGAGATGCGTTGGAGTTAAAGAAATCCATTTTTTTTTTTTTTTTTTTTTTTTTACCTGTTTTATCTAATTTTTACACTTCACCGAGCAGATCTTTAAATTTTTTTCATGGAAACTCAAAGTTGCCACAGCCAGCAATTGGGGAAGTGGTAGTGCAATGTGTTGGACTGCTCATTGGAAGATCAAGGTTCGATTCCCAGCACCACCCACCAAGTTGCCCCTGCTGGGCCTTAAGCAAGGCCCTTAACACCCCCAATTGCTCAGTTGTCTAAAGGAGATAAATGTAAGTCGCTCTGAATGAGGACGTCTGCCAAATGCTGTAAATGTAAATGTTTATTGTATTTACATTTTTAGCCACCAGATCAGATGTTAAAATCACCTGGCAAAAAAAGTGCAAAAAATGCAGTCGTCTTCGGCAAAATGTCACTTGGAAAAATATGGAAAAATTTATCGTAAGACTATAAACATGAAAATTTGTATCAAAATCTGAGGCTAACACAGAAATCGGAGCGACTTACATTTATCTGTTTTATACAAATGCGCAATTGGGGGTTAAGGGCTTTGCTCAGGGGCCCAACAGTGGTGCCGGGAATCGAACCCTGATCTTCCAATTAGCAGTCCAGCACCTTAATTAATGCACTATCACATATATGAGCAGTGCTTTATGCTTGCTGGCGGCTCAAACCGTTTGGCTATTTTTTCTCTGACATCTTATCAACAAGGCGTTTCCACTCTTTGTGTGTGTGTGTGTGTGTGTGTGTGTGTTTAAACTCCAGAGACTGTTGTGTGTGCTTATTGTAAAAGATCAGCAGTTCCTGAAACATTTAAGCTAGCCCATCTGGCACCAACAACCATTTTTTTTTTTTTCCTTATCCCAAGGATGTGAACGTTGATTAAAATGCATGATTAGCATCCGCATAATTTTATACATTGTGCCACAGTCACATGATTGGTTACTTGGATAACTTCTTAATTTGTTACTGAAAAAATTGGATAGTGAACAACTTTTGGTTTTTGTAGAATACTCTTGCTGGTACCTGCCGTATAGAACAGCAGATTGGTTTCTGTTCGTTACAGTAAGTGTTTAAGGTTTTATATTGGCACATTTTGATTTTTAGCTTCATCTCTGCACACGTGGCTTGTGGCCTATGACTGTTTGCACTATTGGGAATTTCAGCTTGCTCAGGGTTTCTTCAGTTTATAAACGATGGCGCATGATGGCTACAGACCAGCCCTTCTTAGTAGTGTATTTTGAACATGCTTATTGTCTATGTTGCAAAAAAAAATCTGGTCATTTTATGGAGAATATGACTTCTGAATCTGAGAAGATGCAGCTGGAGTTGTAGGCATGTGACTAGAACTAGACAAGACCTTTGGTCTGAAGATTGTTTATCTGTCTGGATGTGAGCAGACAATCCTGCAAAGTGTTTGCAAAACGGTTATTTTTTTAAATGAATGGACTTTGCAGTGCTTGTAGCTGGTACTGTGTAAATACTTGTTTGCCTTAGCGGTTTTTCTAATATGCCTTATTATTTTCTGTTGCAATTTGCTTTTATTGCTTTTGTTAGAGTTTATGCAGTCTTGCACATAAAGTCAAAGGCTTTTTATTTGACGGATTTTAAAAAGCGTAGATTTGTGGTTTTGTTGTGTATATTTAGGTTTTGCTATGCATAGCAGGAATGAAGCTTGTATTAAAAAATTAATATAATATTTTTTCACATCAGGAGCAAAGACATTGTCATTGAGTTATTTGTTACAGCTGTAAGAAAGACAGTTAATATATATTTTTGGTATGATTTGCATCCCAATCAAAGCAATTTAGCTCCAAAATACTGTGTGTAAGTAGCATTTCGATCATTCTGTCATTCTATGTTGGCTGTAACATTAGATGCCGTTTGTATGGACTACTTTCAGGGTGTAAATGCGACTCCTGACTGACGGGAAGAAAGAACCCGCAGACACACACACCCTTCAGAGATTGGGGAAGATTAGAGATTAGTATCACAGTTACTGAAACAGTTCAGTGAAATCTTTTTTTTTAGTACTCAAGTGACTTTTTTAATGATGTCCAAAACTCTGTTCATCTTCTAATGCAAACAACCTGATCAAACATCACAGGATTAATTCTATCCCCTAAGGGACTGATGGGAAAAACAGTTATTAAAACTTTTTACACATATAACGATTTGGACTCTTTGTTTTATTATCAGTTTTATAAAACATTTAAGATGAAGTAAAAGTAAAAGAAGTAAAAATGTGAATAGAATTTTACATTTAAGTGTAAAAAGTGTTGCCCTGGTTTAATACATTTATATAATCATAATTCAAATGCAAATAACTTTTATTGTTAATTTGTAAAGTATTTTTTTTAAGGTTTGATTGAACTTTATTAGTATTAATCCATCGTCATATCCAGTGCAAATAATAATCAATAATGACTATTATTGTTAAAAGAAGAACTTGTGATAAATTTCCTTTTTTTAATATTTAATTATAAAATATGATATAGTAAATATTTATAAAGAGATTTAGATGAATTAATACATTTATACACATCCACCTCCACCATCCTGATCCTTTGGATTTATTGTTGAGGTGTTTTTTCCAGTGAATTTAATGTATCAGAATCATGAATCTGATTTCTGGTTACAGCTTTTAATATTCTAGTATGGAGGAATAATAACCAGATTTTAATGATTCTAATTATTTTAGTTATATGTATGAGGTCATTTTTTTCCCTGACTGCATCTTCAAATGTTACACATTTTTATTTCATACAATAAAAATGTTTTGGGGTTTTTACAGTTACACCGATTTTATGTCAGCTAGTAGCAGATCTGCATACAGAGAAAACAACTGAATGTATATAAATATCAGTAGCAGAAAGTTAAATATTTACCCTAAAACAAGGAGCTGAGGTGAACAATGCTCTAAGAAAATTCTACAATTCCCAGTCAAGATGGATTTGTTGTGTAAGAAAATAGATAACTTGGGTTAGAATTTCTTTTCACTGTGAACAAAGAAATAAATAAACCTTACTTAAAGGTTAATTAGGTGCATAAGTGTGTTTTTATTATTTGGGTTGGGACTGCGCTCAGAATAAAACACATCAAATCACATTCTCATGATGAACCTAATTACAGCATGAAATACAGTTAATGTAGGTCCTCTTACGTTAAATCTTTAGGTCGGATTTTACTGCCATGCTTACAGTTTACATTTGGTGGTACGCCTCTATTCTAAATTCCTTGCCTTTTCTATGAGCTCTATGAAAAGAGAAAACAGCAGCATGGTCGGGGGCGCCCCTTCAACACAGAATCCCCCACCCAGAACAGAGCAACAGTGACAACAGAATGACACTGTTGTGTTTAAGTAGCAGGACTAAAGGAGGAGACGGGGTGGAGGTGGGTTGAAAAATGGTGGGCTGAGGAAGCAGCAGAGCAAACAGACGAACTGTGTTTAATTAAGTGACACACCCTGTTTGAGATTTACCAATAAAATGCTTAGGACCCGATCAGCTGATAGGGGTTTGATTGCTCTTTATCCAATCAGCTGCCAGAACTGATGAAGAATGCATGATTTGTCATCGGTGATTAGGATTAACTCCAAATAAAGCTCAGCTGTTTTCGGGAGGATTTTTCCCCATTTTCTTGGTTTCAATCAACTGTTATGGTCCACAAAGAGCCAACAAATCAGGAACCGTCACCCACAGACTGAAGGAACGTTTGATTAAACGTGCTATCGTTAACAACTATTAAATCCAGCACCCCATGTTCTTGGTGATCTAACCAAGAACAGGACCCTTCTTCAAAATGTATTAAAGGACAATACAAAAACTTACCTTCAGTATCATCTGATAAGTACTGATAACTTTAACAACAGTCTGAGTGGCTGGACGAAAACCTCCGTGTTGGAATATAGAAAGTAAGGAACACCACCACCACGTCACGTTATGTACATTTCTTTCTTTTCCTCAAATGTTTCTGGTTGTTTTTGGACTTATTTTTTTTTGTAATTTCACATAAAGGGGAAAAAGTTCCTACATAATTGATCTTGGTTTCATATTTGGCTCAGGAAAAGCTGCCATTATAACAGGAATTGGCCTGGATTTTGCTCAAGACATTTCTTGTAATACTGAACTACCAGATGTTAAGAGACACATCAGTTTCATCAAAATCTTTGCACTAGATTTGCTCACAATAATTCAAATGTATGTACAGTACACACTTACTGTCCACTTTATTGGGGACACATTCACACCTGTTTAATAATGTGATTATCCAATCATATGACACACACAAACTTCAGAAAAGGGGATCCAGTATAAAAACATGAAACATGCCATAATTCATATCAAAGATGACACTTTTTTATATTCTGATGATTGATGTGAACATTAAAGGTCATCGTCTGATAGGATAACTTGTTTGCAATCACGTGATTCGAACGATGCAAGAAATTCCAACGGAGGGCCAGGAAGTAAATAGCGAAAAGTTCGAACTGTAGTGGTCTAAACAGTTATAGATATATTTATATAGCAACAGAAAACCGCTATACATGTTCATGATCATTATAATCGTAAAGAGGAGCTGATTTTGTGCCAATCCAAAATGTTTGCCCGCCACCGAGATGGTAGATAGACACAACTTCTTTGTTCGTCAGGAATTCTTTTACCCTAAGGGACAGATGAAAGCATTGAAAAGCATGGATGCCTCCAATTATTTTGTCAGTGGAATGGGGAATGTCCTCGGTACCAAGAAGCTCTACAATAACAGCGGTTTGGTTTTTACACGAGTGATTAGCGTTTTTATTTGTCCAGTCCATTAACCTAGCAACAAGCATTTAACACTGCTGCACCTCTCAAATTTAGTGTTACAGTTGTTTCACTCTCCCTGTAGCCGGTGTCACTGCCCAGTGTTACACTTCGCTTTTAACTGTACAAAGCACGGAAAAGCTAACTTCAGCATTAAGATGGCATATTTAAGTTACCTTGTCTTATTTTTTATAAGATTATTATAAAAATAGTATAATAATCTTATTTAGCCCCTGCTGACCACAGATGCAGGATTTCAAGGCACTTTTTCCTTTGTTTTTCAGTCAACTTGAAAATGAAACTTTCCCCCTTATGAGCAACAATGAAAGCTCGCAGTAAAAGCTTTTGATTTTTTTCTCTGTTTGACGGGATTGCATAACCGTAAAGAACGCGAAACAAGTTGCAAGTTCCTGTTAGTAAATCCTATATAGAAAAATTACTTTTGGCCCGCCAGCGGCATCTCATGAGACATTAATGGCGCCGTGTGCAAACAACCCATAAGCAGGTGTAAAGTTTTCCCTATTTAAAGTGGACGCTGGGTGTATATACACAGAGAAAACTCTCTTTATAAAATGGAGGTGAATAGAATTTTATTGAAAATAGCTCCAATGTCTGCTCCTCAGGCCCCTAAGGAGACCCACCACTGCCAGGTCTCAGAAGCTGCATTTTCTATACACTTACCCCAGGAAGGTCTGTTCTTAGAGTCAGGGCCCCTTTCTATGGACTTTCCAGCCAGAAGGATGGTATTTAGATCAGTCTATTAAAGATCCCTGGCTGCAAGCGAAGTCACAGTGCTTATTTTTAGACTTTACATTTCAAGGAGTAGGGGAGGGTTGAAGCTGCCCCCGCCCAGCAATCCCATGAACCCAGAAATGACAGCTCTAAAAGGTTCAACCTGACATGTCCTACAGCAGGCCTAGTAAGCACCACAGCATGGCACCTTGGTATGGAGATCAGGAAAAGAAACTGGAAGCTCCTGCATGGAAGTAGTAGTTTAGCACAATTTCCAGTTGAGCTTCATCTTGGCTACCAGCTCATGTAACCACTTCCACTAACGCTGCATTCGTGAGAGACTTTGGTGGCAGCTCCACAGTCTACCTATTGATGATGCTCATTACATCGACTCTCAGAGGAAGATATGTGAAGCGTCTGGGTCTCTTCTTGGAGGAAAGCAGATGCTTCTGCATTCTGGAAAAGATGCACTGGGCTAGTGGGCGGGAACTGAATTAGGGCAAAGTCTGTCTCGAGCCCCTTCACTAGCTCACCTGCTAGCTTCATGACGTTAGCCTCTACTGAGCCCCAGCAGCAGTGGGGCCTGAGCATAAAGTGTGTGGATAACTGCCCATGATGAACACATGATTTAAGCAATACTATAGGACTGAAAGTGTTACTTGCCAGACAGTTGCACTTCTCTCAGACATTGCATGCTTTTAAACACACAAATGTGCTAAAGAAAATAAGCCTACGGTAGCATTGATTAATGCATTTCTTTGTACTTCCTGGTCGTTTACGTCACCCACCCAGGACGATTATTTTTAAATGTTATTTAACAAAAAATGTTTTTAGTCAATGAGATTGTGAGTTGTGTATACTGGTCATTAACATTTCTATGTCTTTGGAGTCTAACATGTCCATGCTTGTGATGGTGTGCAGGTTTTCAACCACGGAAAAGTTGCCAGGAAAGAGACTTTGCGATTTCTGGCTTTGTTGTAGAATGAGATTATGGACATCTTGCTTCTAATTAGCATAAAACACAATACGTAACACACATAACTACATAATATACACATAGACACACAAAACCCTGATTTACTCTTGTGCAAAACTTTTAGGAACTTAACAAGACCAGTATTTAAGAAACAGCATTTTTTTACAGTACATTATGATCCTTATCATGAAGTCATGGTGAAAGAGAGATTTTTTTTTTTTTTTTTTTTTTTTACAAATATCTGCTGTACAGAACATGTTCACCTCCACCCTTCAGCAAGCATCACATGATGAAATGTTTATAGAGGTATGTAGGTTATATGTGGTTCACATCAAGGACGCTTTTGCTTGTACAGGGTGAACCGTACAATGACTAGACAATTTTAATAGTGTGCACTGCTTTACAGTTTAGATAAATGAATCGTTTTTGATGAAGGTCGATGTGGAGGTTGTAATTTAGCACCAGTGAATCATTAGTCATATTGACTTCTCTTTAATACTGTTTAAAAATACATGTGATCAGAAAACAGTTGTTTTACATATAATACACAAGCTATTATATAATACACAATAGAAAAAGCTATATGTATATATGCAACCATTCATTTATACACGCATCAATTTGATGGATGGATGGATGTGTGTGTGTATTATATGGATGGAGGTGATTTTGCCAAGTAGGCTGTGATTCTGGATTATAAAACATCCTTTGTTAATCCTGTATCATCATTTCAATCAACCAATCATAACCATCTGATGTCATCAGTGTGTCGACCAAACCCGCCTCAATCCATTTTTGAATTTTTTCCTCCTGGTAAATCAAAATGTAATATTATAAATGTATTTATTAAATAAAACAACACAGAATATATAAATGAGATCTGTAATACATCACATGCTGTACTGAACAATTGTATATAACGTGTATGTGCAGTTTAGTTAATGTGTGAACATTTCCCTCACCTACAGGACCAAAAATAGGTGTGTGTGTCCAGTAAAATGGATTTAGGTGTGTGTGTGTGTGTGTGTGTGTGTATAAAAAGTAAGTTAATAGTTTTTTTAAATTTATGGTTATATGACTTAGGTTGTGATTTAATTAAATAAATGTGTACTAATGATATATAATGATATAGTTTATAGTGTCATTTCATGCTGTGATTCAATGTTAATCCAGAAATTGTCAGTAAATTTTTCCAAAATTAATTGATTACCAGTCTTAGAAAAATATTTAAAAATAGATTGAGGTGGGTTTAGTCGGCACACGCTGACTCGGATGGTTAGGATTGATTGATTAAAATGTTTATACAGGATCAACAAAGGATGATAATCCAGGATCACATCCTATTTGGCCAAATCATGTCCACCATTTATACAGATTATCAATGAGGAAGTGAGAAAATGTGTATAAATGAATGGCTGCATATCAGCAAGTACTTGGACTCCTGTTGAACACCGACCTGTCTCTGTCTCATTTGACATTCCCTGCACCTAATCTTGACTGTCCACCACAATCGCTGCTTCTACATCTTTAGAAATGTCTTTTTTCATCTGCACTTCATCTTTCCCATTTTTATCCTTCTTCTTCATCTTCCAGTATAACATAAGGTTTTTCTCCGGATAGTTCACATCGGAAAGAGGAAGCTTGTAGATCGTTTTTGTCTCTGTAGTGATCAAGAGGAAAGTAAGGGCCGACAGGCAGAAAGGCCAAGTGCATGCTGGGAGCCCGAACTGAGAAATAAAGCATTAACAACTAATTAGGGAAAAGAAAGGATTGATAAATCCATACTCAAAGACTTTTATATGTCATGTTTTGCCATTGAGAATAACAAGATACTTACAGTAGCCATAATATTGCCTATTGCGGAGCCAAGATATGCACAAAAAAATGCTAAAAAGGAAATGGAGAGGAAAGTCATCAGTGGCTGATGGCACTGAAAATGGTTCTTACATAAACACAATTATGTAGCACTTAGAAAAAAAGGAAGTGGTGTTATCGGCATCATACCACAGGCTATAGACAGGAGATGAACCTGCCATGTGAGGGCATAGAACATTCCACCAATGGCAATGCAAGCCAAGACGCAGTTATATCCCCACAGCCCGAAGTAAATGCTCTGGAATGGTGCCGCAAGAGCGAGACCTGAAATAACAAATTAGAGATAATACAACTGATTGAATAACCTTGTCTTCATAGAGCACTTAATGTACATTTACATTCACAGAATTTGGCAGACGCTCTTATCCAGAGTGACTTACATTTATCTCTGTTATACATTTGAGCAACTAGGGGTTAAGGGCCTTGCTCAGGGGCCCAGCCCTGGGAATCGAACCTCAATCTTCCGATTAGCATGCTCAACAACTTAGTCACTCCCCAGTTTTAAAAGGTTTTACATTATTATTATTTTTTATTTTTAATGGTATCTATTCTCTTATAGATGCATCGGCTCACAAATATGTACACTTCGCTACAAATATTTTAATTTAAAGTTAAATAATATTATTCCGTCCATTTTCTAAAGCACAACCAAATTCGCTTCCTTGGCTCTGTGCCACAAAACTCATACTTAATCTATAAAAATCTAACACTTTCCTGTTGACCTTTTAAGAACCTCTGTGGTTATCTTTTCTTTAGAACATAAAACATGCACGGTTGAGTCTTACCTGAAACCATCCCAACAGTTGAACCAATAACAGCATGTGCACAAGTTATTGGTGAAGAAATAAACAGAGCCACAATGAATATGCCTCCTGTCCAAGGATTGTCACAACCGTAGACCTGCCCAATGCCCACAGGGACGGAGCGGAAGAGCTGTGGGAATGGAGTTCATAGCCAATTTAGTATGCGATGCATTCTAATTCAATTAATCAGTCATTAAAGTAACCGCTTTATCTGATTAAATGGTGAATGTGAGTGACAAAAGGTTGCTAAGATTTGAGATTTTCACATTTGAGTTCCAACTTTGACTTTGGTATCAAAAGAATCTATTAGCAGCTACTTGGCCTTTTAAATCATTTGTGTCATGAGACACATGTTTAGGTATCCCAAAGTGAAACTGATCTCTTTTCAGCAGATAAAAAATTTTCGTCCCTGTCCTTTTAGCAAAGTTCTTACCAAAGCATAATCCAGGTCAGACCATGTGATGTTGGGGAAGGAGGTTCTTGGCTGGATGAGGACTTGGGGGAAATGTAGGTTGTAGTGACCTGTAGCTACCATATGAAGACACACCAGAATGTTAAAAGGTAGCGTGAAGACTGGCAGATCCCACCGACTGTTAATGGAGGCCAGGGCGCTGGACACGATTGGGCTGTAAAAATATGAAACATTTCAGATTTAATATCAGAAATCGTCTTTTTCTGCTCAATTTCTGCTCAAATGTCTACTATAAAAACGGTGAGTTCCTAAATTCTTTTCATTGTTGAAATTCTCCAGAAGTCATGCACCAGTGTTAAGTGCAGCATAAAAAACAAATCCGCTTGTTGTCCTGTATAGCTTTAGAATAACATAATATGTATAACCACCATACAAAATTCTTAAAGTTTTCAAGAACCTTAAAAATCCATTTTATCTCTTCCCTTAAAAATAATCTGTGCCTGAAATCAGTTTGATGGCTTGGCATAATATACAAGATAGTTTAGTCTTCTCATGACCAAGAGGCAACAATGGTATTTCTAGAATTTTCCATTCCTATCACTTAATCAGGGCTACCTGACTGCGGTGTGCTAACGTCACTATATCATGTGCAACCTTTTGAAGAAGTCTGATGTTATCTGTTTTACCTTGAATTTGTCTTAGGACAGCATGACACCCTGAGTTTACATAACTATTTTAAAGGACCAACTTGTCCAAATGTCATTTATTTTAATTAACGAAATGCTTTTAAGCTCAAAATATGACCGCAAGAAACAATAACAATCAAAGGTTTATCGACTTAAAGATCTATAACCCATGCATTTTGCTCAACTTGACAAGAATTAATCAAAAATTAATAAATGCTTGACACTCACCATGTCATTGACATGAAAATATTGGGCAGCAGAAGCCACCAGTACCAGTCACCTGCATTAGAGAAGACTGCCATTAGAAGACCAACCAGGATTCCATTATATCCATACAGACCTGCTGCGATTGCCCCTCTGAGAGAAATGTAAACATTTTCGATGTTAGCCAAGCAGTAAACAATTATTTGTTTTACTGATATTGATATTGTTTGCACTGCAGTGTGGAAATACCTATTTTGTTTCAGAATGAGAGCAGAGATTGTGGCAAACAAGGTGCCCACAAAGCCATTGAGAGCCCACCATCTGTTCTGAAGGATCAGTCCAGCAAAGATGATTAGTCCACTCAAGGGGTTGTTTACAAACATGACCTGTGCTGCACCTCTCAGCACCCAATCAAAAATCTGGAGCAATATGAACTGGTCTAAAAAAACAAGCACATGTTACAAAGATGCAGTAGAAATTAGTTATATACACAAAAATAACAAAACCGTATATATATATATATATATATAAAAAAAATACAAGTACATATATACATTAATAAGCCTTAACATCAGAACCACATTTTATATATTGTCCATATCTTTACCAACAAAACATCTCTGACCAGTTTAGACACATTGACTTAGACAAGACCTGTAATGGTGGCCTGTGGTATCTTGAACCAAGACTTTAACTGGAGAAGTTAAATGTCCTGTAAGTTGCCTTAAATGATCTCCATGGTGTAACGGGAAGAGTAGACTCAAGCAGACGCAGACACCAGAAAACACGGGGATCTCAGAAGTCTTTAGAATCACACAGGAAAACACTTGGAGACTAAAGAGTCTGGAAGTTTTTAGAGAACAAAGAGTCTGAAAGTCCTTGAAGAACATTGGAAATGAGAAGACGCGGGAGTGAGTCCTTCTTCCAACGGTTTTTAGACCAGACAAGGAGTGAGGTGCATATATATATAGCGAGTGTGTGTGTGAATAAGGAATGGAAGTCAGGTGCACATGATCTGTATTCTGGTGACTGTGAGCGGTTATCGGTGGATGAGCCTGTCGTGTCCGTGACGCATGGATTGCCCAGCACATCCCACAGAGAATTATTGCAACTGTCAGGGAACATTATTCTGATGCTATTTCGTAATAATATTCTGTATTGGATCCTGGTGTCATCTTTTCCCAGGTAAACAACACACACACACTTGTCCACATGATGAAAAGGAAAAGTGGGAAAAGGATCGCACAGGGATCAAGGTGTTGGACTGCTAATTGGAGGATGAGGGTTCGATTTCCAGCACCAACTAGTTGCCACTGTTGGGCTCCTGAACAAGGCCCTTAACCAATAATTGCTCAGTTGTTGCATAAAAAGAGATAAATGTAAGTCGCTCTGGATAAGGACGTCTGCCAAATGCTGGAAATGTAAATGAATTTAAAAGACCAGGTCTCCTTCTTCCTTTAGTCTTTGGTCCTTGACACCGAGTGTTTTGACACCATTATATAAAAACTGCACACTTTACTACACTCTGTACTACAGTATCTCCTCTGTGGGACCAAACCAGACAGGCTACCACTTCCAGTAGATATAAACAACTGCAAACAGGGAAACACCACACGAGACTGCATGTGTTTGACTGCTTACTTGAGTCTGAAATAGTATCTAAAAAGGAAAGATAATGAATTTCTCAATTTTAATTTATTCTTTTATTCATCTTTACTGCCATGTTGGATCCGCCACTTATTTCATAGCATTGTTTATGGTAGTGTAGATTAGCCTCTCCACCTACCTGTAAGTATGAAACTTTAAGACATAGACCGGCCTGAAAACTGAATATGAATTTCCTATAAACTGGTGTGGGAACAAAAGTGTCCTATTTATGCTTCTCCTTAAATTTAATGAAATGGCAAAGCAGTATTTTTGATTTATACGGCTCTAATAGTGTAAACCCAAATATTGATAATCGACGCAATAACAAGACCCACTTACATTTACAGCATTTGGCAGGCCCTTATCCAGAGCGACTTACATTTATCTCTTTTATACAACTCAGCAATTTGGGGTTAAGGGCCCTGCTCAGGGGCAGTGGTGTCTTGGTGGAACCTACAATCTTCGGGTTGGTAGTCCAACATCCTAACCATGAGCCATCACTTCCTGCTTAATGCTTTATGCTTATGTACACCTGACAACAGTACACCAATCACCTGTCACTGACCTGCAATCATTTAAAATATGCATTTAAATGACCTAGAACATTTAGATGATTGACACTGATGACATTCTACCTGCTACACTGCTGAACTGCGCAAGATGATCAAAATAGATTTGGAATCTTGCATGACTGGTTTTATAAAGCTCTCTTTTGCAATTCTTTAATTTATAAGTATCTATGTAACTGTCACAGACACGCCAGGCTCAATCACGCTTTCCCAATCACAGTCTTCTGAATACTAATCACGCTCACCTGTTTCTCATTTCCCCATTCACTCACGCTCACCTTATTTAAGCAGCATTCACATTATGGTTCCCTCTCTGCTTTAAACCATGGATGGAAGAAGGAATCACTTCCATGTCACTTTGTTTCCAAGGTCTCTCCAGACTTCCACTGACTTCCAGACTCCTATAAGAGTTCCAGAATCGAAGACTGCCTGAGTATTCCCCAGTGGCTTTTCAGTGACTCCTGTGTCTTAAGTATTCTGTCTAATCCCATATTCTCCAAGTTTCTCGCTTGCGCCGAAGACTCTTAAGTTCTCTGAAAAACCTACATTTGAGTTCTGTTGTCCATTTTTGTGAATAAACTGGTCTGTTTGGGTTTAACATCTTTGTCCTGAGTCTATTTCCAGTTACAATAAAAAAGTTACAGCTCGAATGGTTAGGGTGCTATGATGTTGATTGGAAGACCAGGAAGACCTGGATTCAAGCCCCACCACTTCCAGTCTGCCACTGTTGGGTCCTTGAACAAGACCCCTAACCCTTTCTGCTTCGGGGGCGCTTTATTACAGCAGACTCTTCGCTCTGACCCCAAACTATGCGAAATAAAACAAATTTCACTGTGCTGTAAAGCCTGTGTGACAAAAAAAGACATTTACATTATTGTGTTTAATTACAACACCGTCAGCTTTTTCTGTCAGGATGAGTAGCCAGTGATTTGTCTATAATGTAACAAGATGTTCTTTAAGACTTCTATACTGTTAGATCTTTTGCAGAAAACTGGAAAAAGATAGACCCTGAGTGGCTGAGAGATTTGTGTGTGAAAGAAGAATCATTACATAAATGCCGAATCCCATTACCATAACAATGCTTTGTAGTAATAACACGTCTCATGAGTTGTTTTATTAGTCTTAGATTACATGGCATACCATTTAATCTTCGAAGGAACTTTCTAAGTAAGCAAGCAACAATACAACTGTTTGTTCGAGGTTCAAGGTTCGTCACATTTATTCACTATATGGCAATTTGTTAGTGGACACCCTACCAGTGCTAAGAGGCTTAAACACTATTAACAGTTAACTATTAAGGCCCTGAGATCCATTAAGCCATAGTGTCTTATTAGTGTGGGAGAATTCAAGTGTTCTACACAGAGCTCTGACCTCAACCCCAATGAACACTTTTTGGATTAACCGGAACACCAATTGCACCCCAGAACTTCTTTTCAGACATTAGTGTTTAAACTTATTTATATTGTGGCTAAATATGCAAATCCCTACATGCACACTAGAATAGTGGGGAGTGTTGGTAGCAGGGGAAAGTGGTTAAGGTGTTGGACTGCTAAATGAAAGTTCACCGTTTGATTTCCAGCAATACTAAGTTACCACTGTTGGGCCCCTGAACAAGGCCCTTAACCCCCAATTGCTCAGTGGTATAAAAAGAGAAAACTGTACAAGGGTGATAATGTAATGTGATGTATTTTCCAAAGTGTGGCGGTTATTATAGGAGAAAGACTAAATCTGGAATAGGATGTTTATAATCTCTTATAGATACGACAGTCAGGGGTCCAAACACGCTTGTTTATATAATGCACATGGACTATATAAAACCAGGTACAAAATGTTAATTCCTACCTTTCATCCACTTTCCAAAAGGAGCCATATCTCCCGAGACGTAGGACAGAAAGCGTAGGAGTTTGGTTTTAATCTCCTGAGTGTAGGACGACTTGACTTGTGTGTGTTGCTGCTCATCCTGCTGCAGCTGTGACTTCTTCTTCTGAACTGTGTCAGCCATCAGGGGCTGCAGCTCCTGTCAAACATGTGATTTATCAGAAATGTCCCACTATTATATACTAATGTATTACGCGATCATTTTTTATGTTCAGCTATGTGGATGTATGTGATTAGATTTAAGGTGAACTTTTCTAGTCGTCATTGCACTTCAGTGGTTTATAAATGCATCATGAAGCAGTTACGAGTAGATTTTTGAAATGCGCTATGATGTTTTATTTAAGTTTATTTTTAACTGTACACTTCCCTGTAATAAAAGAACAAAAACTTTGAGTCATCTACTATCTTGTCTGACTTGTTTGGCGCAGTAACTATACACAACTACACTATATTAGACTTTAACTTTGCTCAGATGATCTAAAAAGTTTTTTTTTAATAAACAAAATGGATGCAAAAATGTTATTAATAATGTAATAACATAAGGTTAAAAAGACTTCAATCTCTCATGATGTAATTAGGTATTTATTACAATGAATAGCTTGGGAGTAAAAATTCAGTATCAATTTAACAAGGACGATTAACAATAGAAAAGTAAAAAGGTTAAAACTAATCATAAATTTGCAGCACAATTATTTATAATGGATCCAAAAGGGAATATCACTGAGACCCACCAATTACCTATGCACTATTTTTTCATTCAGTCACACATCAATGTGTACATCAATATTACAACTTGCAGACATTTTTGCATACATAAATTTTCAACAAATTTCCCAAGCTGACTTTATTTACAAACCTAAATAATGTCAGGCTCTAATTTTCTTGTCTTACCTTGGAATGTTCAGTAATAGATGCCTTACAGAAACTCGTAATATTCCCTGAAATACCCTGGGGCAAAAATGAGACAGTCATTTGACAATTAAATTAGTCAATAAAAAAGAAAATGCTGTACAAATATTGACTAAGCAGCTCTTTACTTCTGAAAGTTGTGTTCCAGGCATAAAGAAAGTCAGATTTTACTCTCCTGCAGAAAATCACAGTAACTGTGAAAGAGATGCTGACCAGGCTTTATACTGCACTGCTAAAAACCTGGCTCCTCCCCTGCAAATTAGGAAACAAAGAAAGGGTGTATTGTGAATTCTTATGCTTCGTATATCAGATGTTAAAGATTACTTACATTATTCTCTGTTATACAACTGAACAATTGTGGGTTAAGGGCCTTCTTCAGGGGCCCAGTGGTGGCAACTTGGTGGTGGTGGGAATCAAACCCCGATTAAATATTTCCACATACCTGTAGATTATTTTTTATCAAGAGAAAAAAAAGGGGTTGAGGGGAGATTTGACAATTCCTGTGATGGACTGGCGACCTGTTCAGGGTGTCCCCCTCCTGCTTTTCACCGTTTCAGAGACAGCTGGGATAGACTCCAGCAGATCCCTGTGACCCCGAATTAGGAAAGAAGCAGGTATAGAAAATGAATAAATAAATTGTTAATGAATAAAGAATAAATAATACTGTGCAAAATATTACAGGCTAAAATGGATGTTGTGTATATATATGTGTGTGTAAAGAGAGGTAGAATTGAGCTTAGTACTGCTGTAAAGATTTAGTTAAGAATATGACCTGAAACAACAGTTGCTAAAATAGTTTATAAGGGTTTATTGTACAAGGCATAGGATCAAAGACACATTATCTATCATTTTCAATAACTCTGATGTTATTAAATAACATTCACCAACAGCCTGTCTTTATTTCTATGGGAAGCTGATACAAAACATAATGATTATAAATTGCTCTCTTGAAACTAGACTGAGGGCAGATGCGGGTGCAAATATTTATTAATTGACACAACAAATCAGCAGAGATACGTATAAGAAGCAAAAACGTACACCAGGACCGGTCTGTGACAGAACAAACGCATAGTGGTATCAACAGAAGCGAGACCAGGACAAGATTAAACACAGGGGCTGATATACTGTACAGGACTGGCATAATACAAAACAGGTTCGTCTCATTAAAACACATAAGAGCAACAACCAAATACAGGAAAGGGGCAAAGAAGTGTTCCAAATAACTTCATGTTTAAAGAATATGCATTGCCACCTACTGGTGAAGAAATACAGTGCAGAAGAGCTGTGGAAATGGAGTTTATGCCCTAACCCTAACCCTAACCCTAGGGCACACGATTGACTGATATCCTAACCCTTAACCCTAAACACTAACTCAAGCCCTAACCCTTAACCCTAAATCCTAACCCTAAACCCTTTCCCCCCTAACCCTAACCATAATTAACCCCTAATCCCTACCCCTAGACCTAACCCCTAAACCTAAACCTAACCCAACAACCTAACCATAACCAAACCCTAGCACTTAACCCTAACCTTTAACCCTAACCCGGACATTCTGTCTCACCTAGATGAAGATGGGTTACCTCATGAGACTGGTTCCTCTCAAGGTTTCTTCCTTATTTTATCTCAGGAAGTTTTTCTTTTCTCATTAGGGACAAACTTACACTTTTTTAATTTCTTACTGCATTTCGTGTAAAGCTGCTTTGAGATAATGTCTACTGTTAAAAGCACCATACAAATAAAAATAAATTGAATTGAATATCAGAAGAACTAGAAACAGCTTCTTAGATCATTTTCATTTCAAGACACATGTAAAAGTTAACTAATGTAGTCTCTGTTCAGCAGATAGATAGTTTATTTCAGCAAATTTCTTACCAAAACAAGAATGTTAAAAGACTGGCAGATCCCGCCGACTATTGATGGAGGTTAGGGTACTTTACACGATTAGGTAACATATAGAATTAGCAGTTACCAAATCATCTGTGATAATGTGATGATGTCCATCTTTTTGCATAGAGTGTCAATATAATAAAGGGAGAGGTGATAGTACAGTCAGGTTGCTACCGGTCAATGCGAAAGAACGAGGAACCCCATAAACTACCAGTTGCTTAATGTTTGGGAAAGTTTATCCCTCAGGCCGGAAACATCTACACTATACATAATCATACTCTTTAAGAACAAGTGTCAAGAAGCTTTATTGTCATTTCAGCCATATATATATATATATATATATATATATATATATATATATATATATCTATATATATATATATATATATATATATATATATAGCAGATGCAGTACACCGTGATATAAAACAGTGTTTCTCCAGGACCCCATAGTGCTACAGAAAACAACACAGATTTACACAAAACACCACAAGAGCTAAATATGTATTCATCAACAATGTACTGTATATTATTCTAAAAAAAGGAGCTTTATCCTGCCTAATTAGTCTCACTCATGCGTTTCCTAATTCCTTTTGTGTCCTTTTATAATGTGATGCATGCGGTGTGCAATAAAACAAACTGACATTTACAGCATTTGGCAGACGTCCTTATCCAGAGCGACTTACATTTATCTCATTTATACAACTGAGCAATTATAGGTTAAGGGCCTTAATCAGGGGACCAACAGTGGTAGCTTGGACTCAAACCCACAATTTTCAGTTGGTAGTGCAACACCTTAACCGTGAGTGTCAAAATGACGCCTATTCAAACCCTATTAAGAATCATTTGATATCTATGGAAAATTTAACCTTATTGTAAAGCCACAGTTCACACACTGTCTGAATATTTTTTCTTATACACACGCTCATGCAATGCAATGGCAAATATCCTGTGAACCCTAAAAAAAACACATTCATGAACAAACGTTCATTCTAAACATCTGCACATTTTCATATCCATTTAACCCAAAACTAAATAAACTAAACAGCAAACTGGGACGTCCTACATTTATACAAAAGTGTAGAACATTCATACAAAATCAACACAGGATTGTATTTAATTTTTTTTGTAGCTCAATAATGCATGTACATAAAAATAAAATAAAATATGTTTTAAAGGCACTGATCTTCAATGGTAGAAAAAAAGTATATAAGACTGAAATTTAGTAAGCGATTTTGGTAGAGCTTTGGAAGTTATAGGCCGAATGTTATTTTAAAGACATCATTTATTAGAATGAAGGTAAAATGCATCCACCGCACCTTAAAAAAAACCACCACTGCACAACTGCCTATTATGATGGGTTAGTTGGATTTTATGTGGGCAGGAATATTAAATTATAATAAATTAATAAAACATTGACAATGAAACTTGAAGAAGAAAAAGAAGAAAATGTCTTTGAGTCAGTGACTGATATTATAACAGTGCTGAGATATGTATAAAATATCTGCGGGAAAGATTCAGACATTTCTATCAGTTTTTTTTATGTTACGATCAGAGATTCCATGATTCCATAGGTAGAAAAGGTCTGAAAGCTGCGTTAAAGTAGGTAATTATTGGCGTAGATATTAAAATTCTGTGTTTCTGAAAAAATAGTGATGTATGTGCTTGTATGTGCTTTACTAAAAAAAAATCCCAGAAAATCAGTGGTTATTATTATGTTACTGGAATTGACCATCAGATGGCAGTGACTGACTGATTGGACGTTTACAGCCTGCTTTGCTGTAATGATTTTTTTTTTCT
Source organism: Bagarius yarrelli (assembly GCA_005784505.1). Classification (NCBI taxonomy): domain Eukaryota; kingdom Metazoa; phylum Chordata; class Actinopteri; order Siluriformes; family Sisoridae; genus Bagarius; species Bagarius yarrelli. The sequence continues at coordinate 2,268,083 of VCAZ01000050.1, forward strand.
GTTACACAATTGGACTGTTATTAAAAATAATACTAACAGAAATATAACTTGTAAATTATATAATAAATAATCTACCAGGTCATTGTTGATTTCTCAGATTGTATTAGTCAGAAAAAAGTGATTAATCTTTGATAACAGCACGACCCTGACAGCAGTTAATTTAAGATGTTATTACATGTCATTTCCATAAAAAAGGTTTATTTACAGTTACTATATGAAATGATAAGTGACTAATTAAATGTCTAAGAAAAACTATAAACTGATTTTTGGAGTAGAATATTTATTAAAGAAATACGTACAATTTTTACTTTTCTGCTGCTTTTAAATTGTTTTATTTAAAAAACAGTTAATTTTTCTATTCGTCCGTCCGTCTGTCCAATCATCTATTTATCCATCTATCCGTTTGTCCATTAATTCGTCAATCCATACATTTATCCATCCGTCCGTCCGTCCATCCATTCATCAATCCATATATTTATCTATCCATCCATCCATCTGTCCATTCATCCATTATTTATCTATCCATATATTTATCTTTCCATCCAAAAATTATAATTTTCTTACAAACAGATCAACTTTTTCCCGTGTTAAATAAAAAAAAAAAGTTTTACAATATAAGTTATAAAAGAAATTTGGTTGTTTTTGCATGTCTGTCCCAACTATATAAAACAATAAGTTAAAAATTGTGACCACTGGAAAATATCTGTGGTTTTAGATAAACAAAAACACCCGATGGTGGAATCACACCTTCAGGCCACACGTATCATTTACCTCTAAAAACACACCATGTTAAGTTTTATTCCTTACACGAAATACTTTTACAAGTTTCTAGTTGTCTGCAGAGGATGTCATTCTTGATTATAAGCTTCATCAATCTGTAATGTGGGATGTGTGTTATGCAGTTTAAAAACTTGTGAAAGGAATTTGCTTTCACAGCTTAAGACAACGGCAGACTGGAGTGTCCACTGGAAAAATACTCAGCCCAAGTGACAGGTGACTGCTTTCGGTCTGAGTCTGTACTTTCTTTGTGGTGTTGAGAAGTCTTCAGTGTGCGGTGGTCTGAATGCACAGCTGCTGTCTGCCAAACCCCTAAAACCAGACGGGTACTTACGGGAAAATCAGACTTTATATATCAGCATTAAAATTACACTTTTCAATTATTTGGGAATTAATTGCTGTAGTTTTGCAATGGGGAAAGTTAAGTACACACACACACACACACACACACACACACACACACTGCATGTCTCTAAATCCACGCAGTCGTAACTTGTCCTGATGAACTAGCCATGGAGTTCGTTAGGACTGTTTCTATTTTCACATTTGTAATTACGTTTCCTATATTGTTTAATAAAAGATCTATCCATTCGATTTATCCATCCATCCATTTATCTATCTGTATATCTATCCATCCATCCAATTATCCATCCATCTATCCCTCCATCTATCCATCCATCCATTTATACATCCATCATCCATTCATCAATTTATCCAATTATCCATCTATTTATCTAATTATCCATCCATCTATCCATTCATTTATTCATCCATTTATTCATCAATTTATCTATCTATCTATTCATCTATTTTCTATATCCGCGTATTCCTAATCAGGGTCACAGGGATCTGCTGAAGTCTATTCCAGCTGTTATTGGGTAAATGACAGGGATCACCCTGGGCAGATCAACAGTCTATTACAGGTTCACATACAGACAAACAACCAAACACACACTCATGCATGCATGCACGCACACACATACACACACACACACACACACACACACACTGTGTGTTAATTACAAATCACCAAACAGTGTAACATACATGTTTTTGGACTGCGTAATGTAATGCCATGTGCCATAGTGGCTAAGTGGTTAGCACGTACTCTGGTTTCCTCCTACAGTCTAAAAACATGTATGTTAGATTGATTGGTGATTCTAAATTGCCCATAGGATTAGTGAATGTGAGTGTGTGTGTGTGGCCCTGGGATGGACTGGTGACCTGTACAGGGTGTCTCTCTCCTGCCTTTGACCCTTTCAGAGAAGGCTGGGATAGACTCCAGCAGATCCCTGTGACCCCGAATTAGGAAATAAGCAGGTATAGAAAATGAATGAACGAATGAATTTTTTGTGTATCTGTAAAATGCTTTGTGACACTGGCCAAAAAAACAATTAGATCACATTGAAATGAACTGAATATATGATACAGGGTTTAGTAAGAGTGCACTAGTTGATAGCATGTTTATTGTCTCTCAGCTCTAGGGTTGGGGGTTGATTTTACCTTTCTGCATCTGTGGTTGGCATGTTCTTCCTGCGCTTCTTCAACTAAAAAAATCACACCCACTATTTCAATAAAAGTCAATGTTTTTAGCACCACATAAACACACACACACACACACACACACACACTGTTTACACTTTAATTTGTTTACACTTTAATGTTGTTTTGCACACCAATCTGGCTGCTATTATTGTTTTGTCTGGAGTAATGTTTGTGTTGTCTACTTGCACTGTTTGCACCAGGTTGCACACATGTACTTTATGTTGCTAAGACAATTTATTTTCTAATTCTTACGTCTTGTGTAATTCTGTGCTGTTTTGTGGAGCACCATGATCCTGAAGAAACGCTGTTTCATATCACTGTCTACTGCATCTGTTATATACGGCTGAAATGACAGTGAAGCTTCTTGATGCTTGATACTTCAGGGATTTCTCCTCCGTCCAGGGACATGAGCTGTAGGATGATTAGTGTCTCGAAACAGTGTGTGACTGTGATATTTAATAGGTCATTTTTACAACTTTTGGCCAGCAAGTTTCTCCTTTGCCATGGGTCCTGGTGAAAAAAACAGAGCAGAAATCATTTTACTGTCATTGCTAATGTAAACAGCAGGGGTCAGAAGAGAGCCATCTGAAAAGCTTTGCTTTTGAATTGATCTGTCTGTTTTTTAACCCATCATAAGCTCAAGCACAACACAGGATATTTTTTTATTTATACATTACTTTAATGTGTAAAAAATGGTATACTAGGACACACACACACACACACACACACACACACACACACACACATTTTGTCTATGAATACATCAGCTAGTCAGGATGTGATCTGCATGTCTTTGTGTAGCCATTTTGTTGGCAAATACTTCCTGCTGATTGGTTTCTCATTTCAGGGTTTAATAAGTTTTAACCACTGAGCCCTGGCCAATGCATGCAGCTGGTCCTGGAACAATGCGAGTGCAGAACCTTTTCCATCTGTGTTTCCCCAAACCCTGCCAAAGTCAGACCAACTTGATACATCATGACTCCCGATTGCAAGAATGCAGCGTTTCTTTTTTTTTCAACAGAGTTGAGTTGAGACAGCTTGATGAGATATCCATATGAATGTGTCTCTAGCAATTGCAGTATTATTCCATCCCGAAAGAGAGCTCTCTCAAGCAGTGGTTTTTTTTTGTTTTTTTTTCATAATTTAGTACTGTTGCTTACATCTACCTCCCTTGACTCATTTTAGACCAATTGGCTCAGTGAAAAAAACAGGTTGTTGAATAATTTCTAGCTCTCACAAGGAAAAAATTTGTTGCAAATAATCATATACTGCCTTTCGCCCTTTAAGGGACGGCTGGGATAGACTCCAGCAGATCCCTGTGACCCCGAATTAGGGTAATAAGCAGGTATAGAAGATGAATGAATGAATGAATGAATAATCATATCATTATAGTTGTAGCATTACATTATTCCTTTACTGGAACTAAGAGACACAAATGACAATGAACTCCATCAAGTCACAGTTTGCATCATTTGTATGTAAGAGCTCAACCTCAGACCTCCTAACCTCCTCAGTGCATGAACTCACTAATACTGTTGAGGCTGAATGGATTAAGTTCGGGATGATAATCTGTGGATCAATGTTTAAACCCCAGCACTAAAAGTGCCACCATTGTGCCCCTGAGAAACACCCTAAGCCCTTCCTCCCCCATGGGTGAAGTTCATGGCTGACCCCAACCTCCATGGTAGTAAAAGTATTTCAGTGTGCTTTATTTAAAGACAAATTTCACAGTCACAATCCAAAATTAAATAGGATATTTAAGAACAAATATGGATGTATTGGAACAGGTGACCATTATGTCCCAAAAAATTAAGAAACATGTTGGTCATCACACATTAGAAGAGCCTGAGTGCCCCTGGACACTCTGCAACTACACTGAAGTGTGGTGGTGGCATTGGACAACTTATCTCATCCTTTCTTATCCCATCCTATCTTATCTCATCTCAACTTAGCTCATCTCATCCTATATCATCTCATTTTTTTATCATCTCGTTCTCTCATCTTATCTTTTCTCATCTCATCTTATCTCATTCCATCCTATCTTATCTTATCTCATCCTAACTTATCTCATGTTATCCTATCTTATCTCATCTTATCTTTTCTCATCTCATTCTATCTTATCTCATACTAACTTATCTTATCTCATCCTGTCTTATCTCATCCTATCTTATCCCATCTTATCAACTTACCTTATCATCTTCAAAAACTTTAAGCTTGTAGTCTGTGGACACTTAGACGTAGAGCTTAAGAAAATAATTGAGAAATTAAAAAAACTCCCAGCCAGTGTTCTTTATTACCAGCTTAGGTTAACCACCAAAAAATTGGCCCGTCCATCCCGTTTGGTTTCCAGCAGCTACACTTCACAGCTCTTAGAAGATACAGCTGAACTTGTTCACACATGGGATCAATGCCTGTGTACACACTCCCAGTCAGAGACTCCCAGCCACACCACTCCGTCTCCTGTCTTGCCTAATTACAGTACGCGGCTCCTCAGAAGGCAAAACCTGAGAGGTGATAAGTCCCTTGCGAGCCCGAACGAAAAGACACCAACTTGCTTGTCTGCACATCGCTGCCCTACATTCCACCAGCAATAAGTTGGCTATATAAGGCCAACAACCTTCCTCACACTAGGATGCAGACAGGCGAAACAGCAGAAGTGGTTTCCAGATGTTGACACAGACAGACAGTAATTGGAGTTTGTGATGGCTTCCAGCCGCCATGGCGCACAGCCAGCAAATTCTCAAAGGGAGGGAATGTTCTGTGCCATAACTCACACAGAAAGGTTTGCAATAATAATAACATTCTCTGCTGTCTTGTATAAGAGGAGAAAAATATGACTTGGTGATTGCAATAATTGGTTTATTTTTTTTTTTGGTTTGCCTCACAAAGTTGATTAAGAGGCTGTGGGTCTTAATGTTAAAAAGCGTCCGAATTCACTACGTTTTTTGAACAGATGTGTGTGCAGGATTATTTTCATGAAGGATGGAAATGAATATAAACACATTGCAAATACTGTTTACAGATGTGAAAACAATAAGAGATTAGATGGATAGGAGGAGATTAGATGTATGTGGAAATCAACAAAAAGAGCGTTACGTTTTACTTTAATGGGGTTGTACTATATGGTGTGATATGATACTCGTGTGACAAACATAGCATGTATACATCCATCCTTAATAACTGCCTGCTCAGGTCAGAGTCACAATAGTGTAAACTAGTATGTCTAGACATTTATTTTTAAAAATAGTATTGACTAAATAACTTGTGGGTAAAGAAAGAAAGAAAGAAAGACAGACAACGAACAAGAGGTAGAAATAGAAAGTAAAAAAGAAAGAAAAAGTAAAAAGAATGAAGAAAACAAAGAAGAAGAATGAGAGAGGGAGAAAGAAAGAAAGAAAAAAAGGAGAAAGAAAAAAAGAAAGAAGCAGAGAAAAGGAGAGAGAGAAAAAAATAAAAAGTAAAAAGAATGAACTAAACAAAGAAAGAAAGAAAGAAAGAAAGAAAGAAAGAAAGAAAGAAAAGAAAGAAAGAGTCTTTTCAGTTAAGTCTCCCTCATTCTGAAGTTGGGTTTAACTCCAGATACAAATGCAATTATTTGATGCACTAAACAGCTACAGATTTTTTTCCTAGTCTTTGGACGTCTTTGAGGAAACTGTTTAATAAAATCTGTGACTCTGTGGGACGAAGATGTATGAAGAGGCAAAGAAGTCATTTCGAAACCACATGAAAATAAAAGGTTGCTATGTGAATTAAAGAAAACGGATCCTCTGATAAAGTTACAGCATTTCACGCTTCCAAAGCCAGTTCGGTGTTCATACATCACTGTAATAGCTGAACCTTTTAGATGCAGTAAGACAGATCCACAGTCTCATCAGTCTCCTCGGTCTCCACAGTCTCCACAGCCTCCTCAGTCTCCTCAGTGTCCACAGTCTCCACAGTCTCCTTAGTCTCCACAGTCTCCACAGCCTCCTCAGCCTCCTCAGTCTCCACAGTCTCCTCAGTCTCCACAGTTTCCACAGTCTCCTCAGTCTTCACAGTCTCCACAGTGTCCACAGCTGCTGTGCAGGGTGATTATGGGAGATATATAGAGCTGATCGGTCGGAGAGGTGCAGGGTTAACTGTTATTGCGGTCTGTTTGAGGTCATTTGAGTGAAAGAATAATGTGGTCGTGAGAGGCGCTGGTGACATGCTGTTTATCTCAGTAACTTACTGCTGAAGTGCCTTTAGGACTTTTACATCAACATCTACATTTATATTTATTCATTAATTAAAATATCTTTTCAAAATATCCTCACTTACCATCTGGCTGCCTCCCAGATTTGAATTTGGCTTCTGTTCATTTTTTGTGCTACCATTAATTTTATTTAATGATAGAACAGAGAGATGAAATGGAGAAGAAAGTGGGGATGGAACCGGAAGGAACCCAGGCCGGAATCGAACCCGGGTGCCGGTGCCTTAACCCACTACCCCGCGGCGCTGGTTAAATACATTTGGCAGATAATACAGTCAACAATTTGAGATTTTAAGATTAGCTTTTAAATCAGCAAATATTTTTTAGGAGTTAGGGCCCTACTCAAGGGCCCCCCACGAGGTTTTATCTGACAGATCTGTGATTTTAAACTTATCCGTCCAGACAGAAACCTACTGAAAGGGCACTTTTTCCTTCAGACCTTCTAGCAGATTTCACAGCATGGAACTAACGACTAATCCTTTAAAAATAAATTTCTGGAAAACATAATATGTTACAGCAGGGTAATTATTAAGAGCAACAAAAAAAATAAAAAGTACAGGATTTTTTTTCCCTTCATATGCAGGCATCAGTCTCACCTTGGAAGGCACGACATGTTGAGGTAATATTTGTCTCCATAAACCACCATCACCCTCTTTAATCTAGGATATTTTGAAAATGGGGCCCTGTTATTAATGCTCCACCTTTGATTAATTAAAGCCTGATCTGCTTTCTATCCACTCTTTGACAGTGGACTCCATTTTGACTAGCAACGGCTCGAAACCTTTAGCTCTGACAGAGACCAGATGTTGGCCGCATCCCCAGTTTTACCCCAAATGAAACGACGGCAAACGGCCAACAACCTGAGCTGCGTTCATGATGAAATTATATGTTTACAATAAAGCGCTGCAGCTAGGGCACAGGGGTGCAGTTTCTCAAGGAGAGGGAAAGCTGACCCAGCTGCAAATGGTCAGGACCGGTTTTTTGGTACAGTTGAAATTTTAGAGGCACCGAAAAGGAGGACAGAAAATGCTTTTCATTAACATTGCCATTTTTGGACCCTTTTCTTTTTCTATTTTTTTTTAAATTCCACATTATTGTCCTGACGTGCTTTTTTTGTTGCTTGTGGTTTGTAACAGTGCCAAAGTGCACATGGAAAAATGGAACAGTTATATAATATATTTGCTTAGAAAGGTCTTAAACAGAAAAAGAAAAAAAAGAGAGAACACTTGCTCTCTGTGGAGGGGATAATGTCAACACAAGCAACACAAATGAGCAACTGTGAATGAGCATGAGTGAGGAACAGCTTCGTTTATGTGCTGTTTTTTTACTGGAGTGCTGATTAATTAGATATGTCAACTTTTAACAAGTGTTCGACATTCGCTATCATGACTTGATGAAGGCTCTTCAAAAAATATGTTTTAAGAAAGTTTATGCTTATTCCATTGCGGGGTAAAGGAGACTATGTGGTCTTCTTGAATACTGGGCTACAAAATGAAGTTGACAAACAGCATTCCGTACCAGTGTAGTTATGTTTTAAAAAGCTGGTCTCAGGGAAAAGTCTCATTTCATAGTTGGAGAGATTTTCACTCAATATTCTTACTGTTTCAAGAACTTGAAGCTCCGAGTTAGCTTTACTAATTACCAGGAATAAAAGCAGCTTTTAACAAAACAGTAACCAGAGTATTCCACTGAGACAGTGTTTGAAAAGATCTATCAAACACCAGGAATTACAGAAATAAGTTGAGAAAATAAATCTAACATCTTTGTCCTGAGAGGAAAAATGGCCTACATAGAACCGTGTGAAAATCTTTATAGAAAAGAAAAGACCTCTATGGAGATACATCCTTTGCCCTTCATCCTCGTTGCAATATCATACAGTATATGAAAAAAAATATATAGGGTACATAAAGGGCAGTGGTGAATCAAGAAATGAAAGACCAGGGTTCAAGCCCCACCACTGCCAGTCTGCCACTGTTGGGTCCTTGCGCAAGACCCTAATGCTTCCTGCTCCAGGGGCACTGTATCATACCTGACCCTGCGCTCTGATCCCAACTTTCCAAGATGGGATCTCAAATGGTGGTGGCTCAAGTAGTTAAGGAGCTGAGTTTTTAATTGGAAGACCAGGAAGAATTGTGTTCAAGCTCACCACTGCCAGTCAGCCACTGTTGGGTTCTTGAGCAAGACCCTTAACCCTTCCTGACACCGGGGGCGCTGTATCATAGCTGATCCTGCGCGCTGAACCTAACATTCTTAAATTGTATATGCAAAAAAACAAACAAATTTCACTGTGCTGTAAATTGTATGTGACAAAGACATTTATATTTAATGGGGCATCTGACCATCTGATTGTGTCATGTGACTGTTGGGTTTTTTTATTCAGCCAAAATAATATTGATAAGTTGATGAGGGGGTCTGATGTGCAGTCGGTGTTCCAGTTCATCCCAAAGGTGTTCACTGGGGTTGAGTCAGAGACAGGGCTTTGTGCAGTATACTTGATTCTTCCACTCCAAACTTCTTAGTGAAGTTCAGGGGCTTTGTGCACAGATGCATTGTCACATACAGTGTAATTGTGAAGCTGCAGCTTGTAACTGTGGTAAATCAAATGTAAGTAAATGTGGATAGCCTAATCAAGGCTTTAGAAACATTTCAATGAATATATTGTAAAAATACCATTCGACTGACTAGTCATGCAGATCTGTGTCATGCCTGTCACTCTCAGGAGCTATGACCTACCTTGCATGAGGTTAAAAAAAATCACGGGGAAGCAGATTGATATTCTGATTGTGTCGTTCCTTTTCATCAAAAAAAGGGAATGAGTTGGAGATGGGGGACCATTTTCCACAAACCTTTAACAGCCTTCCACATGCTAACAGCTTCATTCAGTAATCAAATAGGCATAAGTCAGACTGTCACCGTAGCAACTGCTGCCTCCGCTCCACCAGTTGCTGTCAATAACGAATAGCATTTTTCCTGTCCCGCGACACAAACCAATTGATTGCCAGGCATCGCCCCGAACAGCAAGTGGTGCTTTGAGGGGCGCGAGTCAATGGGAGCTGTAAGGCTGGGCTCCGCACAAGCTGCGTTAATAGATGGGGTTTGAAGAGGAAATGATTTACTGTGGAATATTTCTCCTTCGTGAAGGGATTTTCTGTTGCAATATTTGCATATCAATGAGACTCTTGTGGTTCTATCTGTTTTCAAGCCAAGCACCTCGAGCCCATGGAAACTTAAGTATTTTAGACTGTAATTAATTATGTTGCTCTTGGAGTAAATGTACCTGTGATGATTTGGTTTTAAGTGTCATAAACCAGAATTTGATGAAAATTTCACTCGAGTAAATCGTTCCTATTTGGCTAATCACAAGTCTGTAAGAGCTTTTTTTTAGCTTGTTGTTATTCAAAACGGCATGTTATACATGAAGGTCACAATGGTCACATGTTCATTTGCATGTAACTGCATCCACAGACACATTTGCATGCATGCTTGATAGCAGGTGTGAAGCCAGTTGACAGATGACAGTTTGTTTCATACAGGCTACGTTGTTATTTTAAAATGTTGTGATGATTACTACATGCATGCTACATTTCATACTATAATTCAGATTATATTTATCTATAAATGATGTAACCCTAATTTAAGTGCAGTTTAGATGTGTAATAGCAGTTCAAATAAAATGCACATTTTTCTATATCTGTAATTTTCTTGCTAACCAGTTGCTTTATATCTAATTTAAATCACATGACCAAAAGTTTGTGCACACCTAACAGTGATGCCACAAATTTGGAAGCACACCATCGTCTAGGAGGTCTTTGTAGGCTGTAACATTAAGATTTTACTTCAGTGGAAACATGAGGACGATGTCCCTGCGTACAAAACCCATGAGTTTCATGAAGACATGGCGTGTTATGTGTTTTGCATGGAGCTCTGACTTCACCCCACTGAATGAACATTAGCATTACCGGCTAAATTCATAAATCATTTAGTAGCAAAATTAGCAAATTCCTGAAGACATGCCTCACAATCTAATGTAAAATATTTCCAAAGGTTTTAGAGTATCATACATCGACTAGGACACTGACATCTGCAGATAAACTGTTACTGGCAGTTCCAAAAAAAAAGTCTAACAGTGATAGAGCATTTATGCTTGGGCACCCAAATTGTGGAATAGTCTTCCTCTTTATATATTCAGCAGGCTTCATCTCCAGAAGTTTTTAAGTCTTAGTTAAAAACTCATCTTTTCACATTAGCTTTCGTTGAGATCAGCCTGACGCTGGTGGTTAATAAAGTGGTTATTATTGTTTTTAATGCTATTCTATTGGTCTAAGATTTATTGTTTTAATTTTGCATGTGGCCTTTCTCCCTTTCAGAGACGGCTGGGATAGACTCCAGCAGATCCCGGTGACCCCAAATTAGGAAATAAGGGGGAATTTTATATTGTGTCTTTTATATTGTGTTTTTTTAACGCAATCAAAATTGCGTTAAAATGTGCTATGTAAATAAATGAAAGTTTAGGAGTAAGAGGGAGATCTGGGATAGGATCCACATACTCATACACATATTGTTCCAATACTTTTGGCAATATCAAGCAATGTTTCAAAAAAGATATTTTGATATATCATCATGGATCCTCAGGCATACTGATTCTTTCCAAGTAGGATGTGATCCCTGTTAACATCCTTTGTTAATCCTGGATCAACATTTCAGTCAACAAATCATAACCATCTGATGTCATCAGTGTGTCACAATCAAAACCGCCTCAATCCATTTTTAAATCTTTCCCTCCTGTAAAGCAAAATGTAATATTATAAATGTATTTATTAAATAAAAACATGAAATATTTTAATGACGTCTGTAATACATTCCATGCTGTACTGAACAATTGTATATAACGTGTATGTGCAGTTTAGTTAATGTGTGAACATTTCCCTCACCTACAGGACCAAAAATAGATGTGTGTGTGCAGTAAAATGGATTTAGGTGTGTGTGCAGGAATAAAAAGTATTTTTTTTTATTTATGGTTATAAAATCAGTGTATTGCGGTTCTACAGGTTCACCCTTTCACAACATTTTACACTCAATTGTTCATTAGTGATTGTTTATGATTCAGTGTCTAAATTCATTCATGTTTATTTTGGATCATTAGAATCAGTACAGTCTAAATTCACTAATGTTGTTTCCTGATTATCAGCAATTATTTTAATATCGTTTATAGTCTAATTTCATGTTGGGATTTAATGTTAATCCAGGAATCGTCAGTATCAGGAAATTTCCAGTCTCAGACAATAAACTATTTTTTTTAATCAGTAAAAATTTTTTAGTTTGTGAACAAAAAAAAAAAAAAAAAGATTTAAAAATGGATTGAGGCAACACACACTGATGACATCAGATGATTATGATTGGTTGATTGAAATGTTAATTTAGGACCAACAAAGGATGTTAATAATCCAGGATCACATCCTACTTGGCAAAAACACGTCCACCATATGTAACTGCACATCTGTTTATACTGCACTGCTACATTGCACCTCTTGTTAGGTGTTCATTATTGCCTGTTCAATAACGAGATTTTTAGCACATCTGTACGTCGTGCTGGAAAAGGCAGCTGCTAAATGACAATGTAATATCAAATGTAAACATGCAATGACAATAATGTTTTCTTGAGAAATCTATTTCTTTGGCACTCTTATAAACTCTTTTACTTTATTAGGAGCACCTGCTTGTTCATGCATTCATCCAGGCATACAATCATGCAGATACGGGTTAGGAACCTCAAATAATGTTGGTTAGAAATAGAAGAATGTGAAAAATTGGAGTTCTTTAATGTTAAGTGTGACACGGTGGTTGGTGCCAGCTGTGCTGAAGTGATTTTTTTTCAGATCTCTCCTGAGATAACACTTTCGAGAGTTTACACAATATGATGCTAAAACAAACAAACAAAAGAATCATCCCGTGAACCGCAACTCAGACAGAACAGTTACATTTCATCACCTGGTCACTTTCTACTGATCAGCATTGATAGTCTTTAGAGCGCAGTGTATCGTTAGAGACTTTTTGATGGCTGAAAGGAGTTGAACCCGAGGAACCTGGTTTTCTGTTATTTGCCTGAATGTGTAACATGTATTTTGTTTGGGGGGCAAGTGGCAGCTCAGGGTTTCCAGTATTGAGCTGCAGATCAGAAGATTGTGACTTCAGAAGAGTGTGGACATCCTTATCCAGAGCGATGTACACTTATGTCTTTCATACAAACAAACAATTGGAGGCCTTTCTCAATGGCCCAGCAGTGGCAACTTGGTGCTGGGAATCAAACCCTGATTAGTGGTCCAACACCTTAACCACAACCACTGCGCCACCACTTCCCCACACTTCGGCAGCTAGGGCCTTGAGCAAGGTCCTTAACTGCTCATTTACATTACTATTTACAGCATTTGGCAGCCGCCCTTATCCACAGCAACTTAGATTTATCTATTCTATACAACTGAGCAATTGGGGTTTAAGGGCCTTGCTCAGTGGCCCAGCAGTGGCAACTTCTGAAAATGGTGGTGCTGAAAATCGAACCCACCGTCTTTTAATTAGCAGTCCAGCACCTTAACCACAACCACTGTGCTACCATTTGCCCCTTCTGCTCAGGTGTTAAAAAATGTTAAATGTAAAGAAATGAAATGCTGTGTTTTTCTTTGCTTAGCGTGGCACTAAACGGTTTTAATAAATATCATGTATAAAATATTTTAAATAAGATGAGATTTATTGAATTTATAATCCCTTTCCTTTAAAATTAAACTTTCTCATTAAACAAAGTTTTAAATCCTACAGAACTGCAGTTTAATGGAAAAAGATAGCTGTGCATTAAAAAGGAACTACAGTAACACTAAAACATTCTGATGACTCATATATAAACATCCCCCAGAGCTGTTGCTTTATATCTGCAGAATATTTTAATATTCAATATGCACTTATGCAGAAATGAACACTCATCTCACTCGCTGTGGATGCAGTAAACACGTCCGCTGCGTTTGCCTGTTTCAGATTTAGTTTTTTTTTAGATCATGAAATTATACAATATTACAAGCAATTCCAAGATTCTTTTTAAACTCACATACAAGCGGCTATAATAATCCTAAATAATGTATTATCAACATTTACTTAAATCAAAAAGCTAAATCATGACACTCTTCTTGCTGCATGTCCGCAGCCGCAGTATTCGCAGTAGCACCGGCTCGCTCGTCTCTCTGCTTTAATTTTATGCAGTCACCAGATTGAGTTGAGACATTTTATCAGAGCCAAGCACTGCACCAGAATATTTGGGCAGCTCGACCAGCTGCCATGGAAACAGGAATTTTACAGAGAGACACAGGCCTATAGTGAAGCACTTTTCACTTTGCCTCCACCAACCAACGGCCGGGACGCGGCCCAATCCATTTATCTCTTCTATGCAGTGTTGGAGTAATACAATGACTGGGAGTGCATGAGGCGTAGACCTTGGGGAATGGGGATTCCCTCTACTACCCTGCCCACCACTACACATTTCACTGACACAAGCCTGATGTTTTCAACGAAATGTCACATTAAAGCTTCATTTAGATTTTTTATTCGCCGCCTTGCCATTCAGAGAGTCAATTTACATGCATTTGATGAATCTAACCCATATTTACATCAAATATTGATATAATTACTCTCAATCTAGTTGTTTGTTATGAATCACTTAATAATTTATCCAGTGTTCGAATTGCAAAAGACAATAAAACAATTCATAACTAAGACAATATAACAATTCGTAACTAATAAAATCATTCAATTAATTAGCTCAGTTTCATGCTTTTGGTCGGCCAAAACTCTAATTGACGAGATAAAAGCTAAAGCTAACGTAATATAGAGACATACGATGAGGTTAGTTTACTAGCTAAACTGTATTATTAATTAATACAGAATCAGGGAAATGAACACATCATATTTTCACCCTCGATAGAAATGACTAAGTTATAAAGATCTGTTTTATAAATATCATTCGAGTCATGTGCTAGGACGTTTTTCTCTTTCTTGATATCTTGATACATTTACAGCCTTAGGCAGACGTCCTTATCCAGATCGATTTACATTTATCTCCTTTATCCAACTGAACAATTGGAGGTTAAGGACCTTGCTCGGAGGCTCAACAGTGGTAGATTGGTTGTGGGCCCTTGAGCAAGGCCTTTAACCCCCAGTTGTTTAGTGGTATAAAAGATATAAATGTAAGTCGCTCTGAATAAGGACGTCTGCCAAATGCTGTAAATGTAACGTAAATATTGTGTTAGGAGGAAAGATGTGTGTGCTGTGTGCTTTATTTTTAGCGTATTACTTCCTCTGTGTGCTTCTGACTCAAACGCTACCTAGTAACAACTGTTTTCTTAATAAACAGACGATGTTTGGCTACTCTGTGCCAAGCGGTGGCCAGTCGGGGGATTTGTTAAACTGATATAGATACAGATTTAAAATTGTTGCATCACTGTGACATCCAACATGTTCTCAGTTATACACCAGAGGAGAGAAGAATATTAGGGATTAAGGGCCTCGCTCAGGGGCCCAGCAATGGCAACTTAGTTGTGCTGGGACTCGTATTCTGATCTTTCATTTATCAGTCCAACACCTTAACCACTGTGCTACCACTTCCCGTATTTCTACTTCTTTATAATTTTATCTATTGTAGAATAATATTGTGTTTTTGTTAATACATTGCTAAGCCTGGAAGATCGAGGTTCGAGTCCCAGCCCAACCAAGTTGCCACTGTTGGGCCCCTGAGCAAGGCCCTTAACCCCCAATTGTTCAGTTGTATGAAAGAGATGAATGTAAGGCGCTCTGGATAAGGATGTCTGCCAAATGCTGTAAATGCATATATACTGTAGATCAGGGGTGGCCAATCTCGGTCCTGGAGGGTCGGGGTGTCCTGCAGAGTTGAGCTCCAACCCTAATCAAACACACCTAAACCAACTAATTGAGATCTTGCTAGGTAGACTTGAAATTTACAGGTGAGTGTTTTGAGGCAAGTTGGAGCTAAAACTCTGCGGGACGCCGGCCCTCGAGGACAGAGATTGTCCACCCGTGCTGTAGATTTAAAAAAAACACAGAATTAGATCAATTTGATAAATTCCTTTTCCTTTTTATTTTATTATTTTTTTTGCACAATGAATGACATGAGCAAGATCAAGTGTATTTAAGTGCTCAATACTGCACTGAGATGGTTGCACAAAAAAGTTTGACTGGAAAGAGAAATAAAAAAAAAAAAAAAAAAAAAAAGAACTTTCTACAAGATCATAAACAACAAATATGACCAAACACATGCGAGCGTAAATGTATGTACATATCTACAGTCCAGTATACATATCTTTAAACGTGTGTATACACAGGTACACAAAAACATGAGGAGGGGAAGGGGGGGGGTCGGTCTTCCTACATACATTTATGTACAATGCATATGCTTGCGTATCTCAATATTTATTCTTTCCTATATATGTCCTTTAATTGCTATTTTTTTTTACTCATATTCATACAATTTACAAAAATGTTTCATGAATTAAAAACTAGATAATATAAAAAACTTATTAAACAATGTAGAAGATCTCCAAATTCAATTTCTTCAAAATTTGTGTGCATACAATCAATTAGGGCATGCAGGTTCAGAAAATGTAAAGCATTATCAAAAATGGTCATAGTACCTTATTTAAAACAGACAAACAAACAAACAAAATGCTGAATTTAGCTCATGTTGTGCCCTTATTGAGTAAATTACCCTTTATACTTCATTTAACTGGAAATTTACCTTGATAGTATCGGAACTGAATCGATATTCGGTTGAAACTTGATGGTTTCTATAATAAAATCCTGATGGTGAAAATATAGCGACTGAATAAACCTTTGTATTTAGTCAGTTCACAATATTTACAGACACCGAGCAGTCTAACGAGATAGCATTATTGAACAGCCAGAATGTAAAAGGGGGAAAAAAAACTAAAAATAATCTTATAATAAACACCTTAATTTCAGAAGGCACCATTTTATCAGCTGGTAGAAAAAATCTGAGCTGCCAAACACATTGCTGTTAACACCGCCTCCATAAACTAAAGACTGATTTGGAACTGTAGAGAATTTTTTCGGTTTAGCACTGAGTGATGGATGTGTTTAGTTTTGGCAAAGTGTTCAGGTGAGTTGAGGTGCCAGTGTTAAACAGGAGACCAATTTTGTACCACAGTTAGGGGGGGGGGGGTATATAGCTGCCAAAATCGGACTTGGCTCAAATGCACTATACGTCTTTCTCTAAATTCATGTTCTGCTCGGACAAAATGATCGTCGACAGGCTTCGGTACGTCCTGACGTTTAGAGTTAGTCGACAATGTGAGCTGTTCGGTTTACGGACAGGGTTGTTCTATTATTTACATGGTACATGCTGTTCGATGAAATTTAACATGATTAAGGCGTCACTTTTTAATGGCTGATTCATTTTACTGCCCTATAAAAATTAGGATATGCAAAAAAAAAAAAAAAAAAAAAAAAAAAAAATAAATGATAGTCACTTGTTTGAGAAAAATAAAAAAATAATGCAGGTTATCGATTAACACAAAAAGACATTTCTTGTCTGTCAATTTGCAGGTAGAACCTGATGCATAGTAATTTCGAATGCACACGCAGGCGATAATCCTGAACTGATGTTGGAGCGTTTGTTTGGACATTATGTCATTTTTTTTTTAATTTTATTGTAAGCGTCGTGATCTTGTTTGAATTGTCGCAAGCACAGTTTGGCCTTGTTTTCCTTAAATGTCCGATCTGTGTTTTCCACCCAGACCGTTCGGGTTCGATTCGATAAAACCGTTATCTGACATCAGAAAGCTACCTAGAGAACAGATATTATTAACTAGACCCATCTGCTTAAGTGCGTCTAAACAAAGAACGGATCTACGGCACAGAAATAAAAGAGCAGGCGTATGTACATTCATCACCATGTGTGGATACTAACAATATACGTAGACGTTCGAACGTTATTTCTCGCCATTCGTAGTTCCCTGTAGCTGAAATGTTTATGGACTTACTGACAAACATAAGGCACATATATGAAACAAACCACACTTTCTGACAGACCAGTTGAATATACATTTAAAAAAAAAAAAAAAAAATAGACCCACTGCACTATACTGAAGCCTGGTTTTAGATGCTAAGCTGTAATAATACGCTAATGAAGTCCAACACACTTTTTTTTTTATCCATTACATGTTCTACAAACACATCCAGAAACCGAAAATCTATCTAGAATACTGAACTACTGAACAAGACTGAACCTTTGGTTGTGTGGATATTTAATACTGACCGTTACGTCAATATATTTGATTTACTTTATAAGTAATAAAGTAATATTTTTATATCACAATTATTATAGGCAGGCACGTTCTTGAATAGATTCTGGGGAAGAAAAGGCAACTCAGTTACTGCGTTTGTCAAGCAACTGACTGAAATCAGTGATACTGAATAAATGACGTTAATTAAAAACACTCGTATTGGTTAATTGAATAAAAAATAAACAGACGACGTGTAATATTAATCCGTAATACGTGTAAGGAGAGCGGAATAAGTGCTGTGTCGCTTAAAAAAACGCATGAAAAGGATTTGGTTTTATTATTTTTTTTTAATTTCATGCATGATGAACGGAGTATACGGTATAACGTATCCAGCATCAAGTAAATTTTTACTGGAGGATTGAATTTTACACACTGCCGTTGTGTTAATACAGTCCTTCGATCGGTGACGTTATCCACTTCGTTATGGTGCGGTCGATAAATACTGTAGGTTTCATTTTGAACACAAGCTCCTAGTATTTCACACATCTATTTCTAATATTTGGTTAAAAGAAAAACATTATTTGAATATTGTACAGTTGATATGGTGACAGTACAGGTCAATCTAAAATACTTTCACTTTTGTAAATGTTTGTAGATTACGTTGCTATGTACAATTCAAACTATAGCCGTTGAGGATAGTAGAAGAGTCTTATTCAACTCGAGTGTATTGCCATTAGTTCATGCCCCGGGGGAAAAAAAACCTGAGCACAGGCAAGGAAGTGTGTGTGTGTGTGTGTGTGTGTGTGTGTGTGTGTAAGTTGACCAGGTTCATGACACCGATCTTTATCATAATCACTGTGCTTTCACTTAAGAGAACCAAAAAAAGGCAAAGAAACCCCCAAAAGTGCGCAGTATCGTACTTAGAAGTTCAAAATATGTCATTTACACTTGCTGGTAAAGATCATGGCTCTAGCCAAGAGTTTTAAAATCCTTATGGGCTTTGGGAAAGTAAAAAGCTTAACACAAGAATATTTACATTAAAAAAAAAAAAGCTTGTCATGATGGTGTATACAAAGTTTAAATGGGGCACTTTTTTAGACCACATTCACGATTCTGACAGAATGCCCAGTTCGGTAGAGCTGATTAAAAAGAACAGAGAACCATAATGCCTAGAAATTATCCAAAGGTTGGAGTGCAAGTCGAACTCACAGTGCACTGATAATAAAACTCCTAATGAGAAGATAGTTCATCCCTTCTGCTTCCTCTGCCGCGCCGTACTGGCCGCTCTAGCTGCTCTTCGGACTGATATTTAGGGTACGACTGTAGAGCCAGTAAGTTGGGCTGTGCCCGGGCCTGGTGGACCACTGCCTCGATGGCATCCGTGATAGAGTCTTGGTGTGAGAACTCGGGCTGGGTGAGCATCAGACTGCTGTGCAGGTTCCTTTTGCCTGAAAAATCCATGCTCTTTTCCAGCACAGGCATCTGAGGCAAGAAACCTTCATCGAGGTCAAACGTCTGCTTTCGCGGGCGCCCCCTTCGCCGCTTCACCACATTGTTGCCTGTCTTGGCCTGTCGCTGAAGCCGCTTGACCTTCAGGATCTTGTTGACGTGGTCCAGGCTTCTCTTGCTGGTGAGGATTTTTGAGAATGCATGCTTTTTCTGAACATCAGTCTGCATCATCTCGAGCTCATTTAGCTTGTATCTCTTCTTGTAGGAGCCAATTTCTGTTCGGAAAGAAAATTGCCATCGTTAAAAGTGCACCAACGATTTATGATGAGATGAAACATGAAATGGTTTGTCAAAGAGGCTGAAATTTTAGTAGACAATAGCATACGATCTGAAAATAATAGCATACATTAGCAACGAACTAGATAATCAACATCCATTTCGGACAAGCATCCAAAATCCATTTCTCTTGTTTCCAGACTTGATCTAAATGACCGACGACAAAGATAAATCTAAATGACATCCCATAAGCAGGAAAAAATTATAACGATCCATAGCACTTAACGCTTGCCTTGTGCATAACTACATCAATGCGTTTAATTAGCGTGCGTGGAGCCAGCCCTCTAATCTCTCTCTCTCTCTCTGTGCGAGTTCACCTCTGTACTGAAGAGACAGCCCTGAAATTGTGCGTAATAAAATAGGTGGCCTCAGATACATCAGTGATTAATCTACTGCCTCGCGATTTTGCGTCAGATCCCTGGAAAGAAGCCCAGAGCACAGGAAATGTTGGGTTTCTGGCAGCCTCGTTTGAAATTAGTTCAGACAGCGTAAAGCTGCATAAAATGTGTGTTCCGCATCAAAAAATCTCCCTCAGACCCTTATGTCTCTAGAGAAAGCACTCATTTATGTTTTACTTCTTGTTGCGTGCCAGTCCATCTGGTTAATCATCCAAGGAAACAAATACGAAAATTATAGCAGATATTCTGCCCGTGGTTTGTACTGCTGGACTGGGATCAGCACTAGTATATTTATTTCCATGTCATGGAAGATATTATATCTGCAAATTGTTGCTAAAACTCTGACTGCTGACTTCCACTGTTATGGCTACCTCTCTAAAGTCTATATCAAATTCACTCTTGGATAAAACCAGTGGTTATGGTGTTGGACTGCTATTCGGAAGATTGGGGTTCGATTTCAAGAACCACCAAGCCACCACTGCTGGGCCCCTGAGCAAGGCCCTTTACCGCCAATTGCTCAGTTGTATAAAAAAAGATATATGTAAGTCGCTCTGGATAAGGACATCTGCCAAATGTCGTAAATGGGGGACCCTAGAAGGCAACATGCAAACATAAAATCTTTTACTAAGTAAATAATCTAGTCAAGAAAGCTGCTCATTTGGTTTTAATAAAGTATTAAACGGCCAGCATGAACAGCACAGCCCTCCCTTTTCGGTCAGCTGGTTTTATCACTGGGAACCTCAGTGAGTCTTTCCAAATGCCAACAAATCAAAAAGCAAAGGAAAAAAAAAAAGACATTCATTTTCAAAGACTGTGTCACAACTCATTTCTTCTCTGAAACCTCTACCTGCATCCTGCACATACTGTTTTCATTAGTGGAACCAATTTATGGCCTTACCCTGCTGCTGTCCCACAACTCTAGTTTCTGCACTTTGGTGGAGGCCCCGTTCCCATCGGCACGCTAACGAAATTCCATTTTCGAAGCGAAACGTTTAAAAAAAAAGAAATACAACGTTCCACATCCACAGACTTCTGCCTGTAGACTTCTATTTATTTTATTAATTTTATAGGGTTGAGGGTTCCAATCCAAAGGTTAGAAAATTGTTACAAAAACACATTACAGAGTCTACAGTTCAGTTGTAGTGAAATAATGAGGACAAGCCCAATTAATGTCCAAGAAAATCTGGATGCATGAAGTTAAAAGAGCAAGCAGACCCTGGGTAAGATCTTTACATTCAGCTTCCAGCTGAACAATCCGGGCCATATGTAAAAGTGCTCCACAAGGCATGTCAAGGCTTTCCAGAGCTTGTCAATGGGTCATATTACTCACTGATCTAAAATGACTACATTTCATTACTTTCCCATGCCAAATATCCAACTTTTACTACAAGTTACCAACCGAAAATGACATAAAACTTTGTTATATCATATGTATATTATAAGCCATAAATATAATAATTACATGACTTTGGTAATAATTGTGGTATTTGGTTTACGCTTTAAACTGACCTACAGACAGTTCTAATGACTGACTGTCTTTCTAGGCATGTGAGAAAAAAAAATGTGGATGGAACTAATACATTTTAATTACATGTGGTAAAGTTTGCTTAGATACATTATACTGCATATATCACTTATGTCAGGGCAATGAGCAGGTTTAGTAATAAAAAAATACACAAACACACTTAAAAACGAATCCCATGTAAACCTGAGCGTGATGTGCACCTTTGTGTTCTATTAGTGCGTCAAGGTTTTTGAAATTTAGTGTTAATTCATAAAAGTGGATAGTAGTACAGGCAAGGCAGTGTGTGACTCATCCTCCTATTTTCCCCAAGGAGCAAAAAAATGTAATCTAACTGAGCCTTGGGCTTGCAATTCCCCTCTACTGGAGAAGGCTGGTTTCATTAAAACGCTGGCTGCTGGCCAACTCTTTTAATATGGGGAAAGGGTTTTTATTGCATGTCAGTAGAGAGTAAATCAAAATGTGTGAATAATATATTTCTGAGAAAACCATTGGCAAGCTACGGAGGTGAAAAGGGAGGAAGGAGAAATTTGTGAATTATAGTTGTCTCCATCCATGCGTTATGCCTGCCTTGCCAGATGTTCTGATTAAAATAAACAAAATAATCAAATGCGCATATTTGTGCTTTTTCATTTAAATACCACGCTCCTTAACCCACCACAATAACGTAAACTCAATTTTTAGTTTGGCATAATGTTCTCAAAGAAACATATTTCTTCCTCAGATTTATTTCTAAAAATGAGAATAATAGAAACTTGGATTTCCTGACCTGCAATGGCTGTGTTGCTACAATGGTACATCTGCTTCATCCTCTCTTCTGTGTCGCTCTGGAAGGGTGCCATGCCCCCCTCCGAATATGTTGCAAAGTCTTCCAAACTATGCCTCCTACTACGGATGTGAGAACCCTCGTGTTGTAAGTGCTGGCCCTTAAATGTGTCCAGTGGCTGGTCCTGGTTGGCTCGCAGCCGTTGCGGTTGCTTAGTGCACATGTTCAGGAAGTTGTTCAGTGGCTCTTCTCGAGGATGTTTACAGTTCTGAGAGTCAGATAAGGACAACGATGAGAGTGTGTCTACTTCAAAGTAGTTCCTGGACGTCTTGGATGAAGTATCTACACTTTGCTGGCTCCTCTGCTTGTCCTTTATCTTGGAAAGAGGCTGGGCTCCACTAAAGAGTCCACCAAGGTTCTCTCTCTGTGGAACTGAGTGCTGGTCCTCTTTATGTTTGTGCTTATGCTTGTGTTTGCGTTTGTGAAGACAGACACTCGACAAGCAGCTGCTTGACTGATGATGAGCGTCACCTATTCTGGTAGATGACATCTCATTGGGCATGTTCTTTATTCTATGTCTGCTGCTTGCGGAGAGGCTGGACAACCCACCGGAGTGGAACTTTGGTGGAGGAACAGGAGGCCGCATGATATGAGTGCCTGAAGTTCCAAGTGCATGGGATAGATACAAAGGAGGAGGATACTGCCCATAATACCCCATGTTCATCATACTGGTGGCAAGAGGCATGGCTGTGTAAGGCATTGCATAGGGTGCATAGTAATTGCCACTGGCTGCTGAGTAGCCAAATCCTTGAATGAAAGGCATCTTTGTTATAGGTTCGGTTGATTTGGCTGGCCTGCCACGTCTTCTCTTTGACTTTTCAGAACTCCTGCGAAGATAGTGCACAGGATCAAAGGGATAGTAGGGCATAGGGTAGTAGTGTTCAAAGTTTAGGCGGAAAATGCTGGGGTAAGAGTTCTCATGATAAAACCTGTAGCTGCGGTGGGAAATGCGGAAGACCTGGAATTTGTTAATGAGCTCCTCAAGGTCAGCCAGAAACTGAAGATCGTCCCTGCTCGTCAGACCTTTTCGCTTCCGTCGATGTTTCTGCTTCTTTAGACTTTCTTGGGCGAGGAAATTCTCCATAGCCACAGTTGTATGCTTCTGATAGTGCCCTCGGTTTGTTTTATTTGTAGCTTCCAGCACCGAACCGTCTGCTACTTCAAAACCACATAAATCAAAAGAATACCTTCTGCGAGATGCTGGACCTTTCTCAGTCTGATCTGAGGTGCTGTTATTGTCGGTACCAATTCCGCTATCACTTGGGATTGTCTCTTCACTGTGGGACTCGCTTACTGGAGACAGGGTGACCTCTTTAATGGATGCAACTTCGGACAGATGAGATGGTGAGTTGGCCATAAGTCTTGGAGGAGAGAGTTTCCAGCTACTACTAAGCAAGCTCTTTTGAGTTTTTGTGGGCAAAGCACTGATAGGCTGTAGATTTGGCATGGTCTTTAGGTCATGTTGGCTGGTTTCTGTGGTGACATGGTGTGCTAGTCCACCTGTTAACGACTGAGTGGAAAGAGGCTGCATGACCCTGGAAGAAGGCATTCTGGTAATTGATGATGAATTAGAAGGCACTAGAAGGTTCTCAAACTGACTTGAAACAGGCAACAAGTGCTCATCATTGGCTTTGTGCTCATCTTGCTGAGTCTGAAGCTCAGATTTAGGCTTTCTCCCTCGTTTTTTGCCTATGTAAATAGTTCCACGTTTGCTGACATTGATTTGCTTCCCTAAACGGGCTTCAATTGTCGATGTCACAGTTGCCACAGCGCTGGACCCTGGAGCATTGGATTTTAAAGCCAGGTTACTACTGTTAGAAGAGGACAGGAGTTCATTCAAAATGCTCTGCATTTTAATCAGTTTCACTTTCTTGGTCGTTTTATTATTGAGAACACCAACCTGGCCTGGTTTCTTACATTTCATCTCTGGCGAGGTTGGAGAATTATTTAAGGCCTGTTGCATCATTTTTGACAAATTATTTTTCTTCCTCCTTCTCTTTGAAGTGCTAGGCGAATCTTGGTTGATAGGACTTACAGGACTGGTTGATGTTCCTTCATGAATCGTCTCCACAGTAAGCAGTGGTTGTTTTTTAGGCCTACCTCGTTTTTTCTTTATGGGTGTGATGACTGTCAGACTGTTTGTGTTGGTGTATAGTGGGCTGGAGGGCGTTATGGGGAAAGCAGAGGGTGGCTCTTCAATGAGCAGCGCTGGATTATGGTCTTTGTGGGGAGCAGAGCTCTTAGATTTCAAATAAGCCCATCTGTCCTTGAACTTTGATTGCCTCCCATCTGCTTGCTTTTCTGGATCAATCGATGATTGTGGTCTCACAACTGGATTCTTCTTGTGCCTATTTTCAGAAATTTCCACAGTTGGTCCTGCTACTGCAATCTCTTCGCCTTGTCTCTGTGAAACGACACCGAATTGCTTTGCAGTACTTAATTCCATTTTGTTTGCTGTGTTAAGTTTTGTAGCACCTTGGTTATCTTTTATTTCTACTATCCTTGCGGTTTGTACTTCTTCCAAAAAGTTATCTTCAGTTATTCTTCTACTTTTCTTCTTTCTGATTTTAGGTTCGTCTGTATGAAGTGGAACAGAATTCGACACCGTTTTAAAATCATCCTCTGGCCTCCTCATTGATTTTTCTATATCTTCCCTCTCATTTTTCTCAGAGTTAAACAGTTTGTTTTTTGTATTGTCTGGAGCTGTTTTCTCACCCTCTTTGTCAGCCTGTTTTGCCCAGGACAGGTCTAGATTAGGGTTGGTAATAGCCTTTCTGCCGTACTTCCTTTTGATGTTCCCAAAGACTTGCTCAGTAACTTCCTGTAAACCTTTTTCTTTGCTCAGAGAGCAGTGTATCAGCATATTCGATTCTGCTAGTGCACTCATTGTTATATCAGCTGGAGAAATTGTCGGTGAGTCAGAACCTGGACAAGTCATTTCCGAGGAAAACAGACTGCCAGATGAACCTTCTGTGACCTTTTTAACTTGTGGCTTTGAAAAGGGGGTGTTGACCTCTGACAGAAAGCCCTTGTTATTGAATGTTGATTCTTGTTTTGATTCCAGATCTCTTGCTTGCTCCCCTTGGGATGGTGACTCTCTTAATGTTGGCTTTGTCCAATCCAGTGGGTGGATGTCAGTTTTGAGATCGTATTTTGGTATTAGGTTTTCCCCAAGGACATCCATCACGTTGTTGTCATTCTGAGCCACAACTTTAAAAGGCCTCTCATAAGTCTAGAAAAAAAAAACAAGGACATTTCTTAGTACAAAAATTATAATTTTTTTAATTGCACTTAACTACGTTTTATTTAAATAAGTTCAAATAAACTCAATGTTAAAATTTAGCAACTTGTACAATCCAAGATAAATTTATTTTTTATACCATATTGTCAAAAGATTCAACAGGAGAAATTACTAAAATCATGGATAGCCAAACATTTGTAATCATGCATAAATATTTACAGTCAACTACCAAAATCACCAACTAGAACATTATTTTTCCCATCCCTCTGCTAGTGAGACACACCTAGATTTGCATTTAGATATTTTGCACTATTGTGCAAACCTTTTGAGTGTCTGTGGTTTGGACTGCTGAAAATGAGGTATTGCAAGATCAGCAGCTTGATACAACGATATGTTCTTTAAAGCCATCCTGTTTTCAAAGCCAAAAGCTACAAGCGGTAAATAAGTTTAACCACAACTTTGTTTTTTAGCAGGCCAGCTTCCATTTTACTGCAGCTGACATCGAGCAGTCTGTAATGTGGCTATAGATTATCTTACATCTGGCATCGGATGAGTTTCACAGTCTTAGTGTTCTTAAAAACGTTCCTAAACAAACGGCATTGAAGGTGTGATTATTTATTTTTTATTTTTTTCAGCTAAAATTATGGTGCTTGAAAAACAAACAAGGGACAAAAGTGTCTCACTTTCTCCGGCTACAAACAGCTTCACAAAGAGTCTTTTGTGAAGTGAAAACATTCAGTGTGGGTTAAAATCTCAGGTTACAACACGAGAGTATCATTGGGAGTCCCGTGTGTTCAAGTCCTTGGACTGTAAAGAATGGCTAATAAGCCTGAAGTCTAACGCTTGTGGTAAAAGCAGTCTTGTGTCCCCAAGAGGGATAAAAGCATGACAATTTGAATTTGGGTTAATTATTTGGGATTATATGTATTTATTTACACAAAACATGCATGGCATGAAGAACAGTGAAGGTACTATGATGTTGAACATTACCCTGATCTTTTAGTAACTTTTTACAACTATGTCCAAGCTTGTCTTAATAGCTGCTTAGCTCTCATGATGATGTTTGTATAGACGTGCTGGCTTCTGATGAAAACTGATTACAACAGAACATAATTGAAGGTTTCACTATAATCAAAAAATTCTAACCCTGATGATTATACTGTTTAAGGCAATATAGCTGCTTTAGCCGTGCAGGCAACTTGGCAGCTCATTTGTAAGGTCTACAAAAAAAAAAACCCCAAAAAAAGCTGGCGCAACAAACGTTATGTAGTTGCAATTCGCAACTACTTTCTTTATTACTTACATTTGCAATCAACACACAGCAGCACCTCATCGTCTCCCTTATCAAAAATACAGACAGGACCTTTATCTACCTTATGCAGCTGTTGCAATCACGCTTAGTTATTATAAACCCAGCATGCTATGGGAAAGTGTCCAAGGATGGTTTGGTGTGTATGTGTGTTTCAGGAGTCCTCATTCAGTCTAATCTTCTCAGATATCATTTAATCAGAAGCTTTTAATTAACACGAAGCATGCATTCATGGTGCTCCACCGCTCTGCCAGCCTTGTCCTTTTTATTTTTCCCCCCCATCTGTGAGAAAATACATCAACTTTTTTTTTTAATCCTAAACCCCTGGGAGGAATTTGTGCTCTGCCTGGCTCACAGGATATAGTCTCGGCTGCAGAATTCCAAGTCTTCTGGCTGCCCTTTAATTTCCCCTAAATGGCATCATATTCCTCCCGCATGACTCTTTCCACAGCGGTATCAGTAGGATTGCATAAGGTTTACAATGAAGATGTCAGGCTTATTATAATCAAATGACATTAAATCCGTATCGGTGTGAAGTGAGTGACAAGAGATGAAGAACGGATTTCCTTAAAAACCAGTCCCAGTCATTTTTTTTATTTTTTATTATTATCTGATGATTTCCTATTTCTCTTATCGACAATATCTTTTTCCATTCATAATCCGACACTGCAATGACAGACTTCCTACCAAAAAGACAGCGTGTGAGAAAGGAAATGAATAATACAATGAGAAAACGTGCCTCTCACAGATTAGTAGACTGGAAAATTAGAAATACAAAGCCCATTTACCCCTTAACAATTTCATACAGATTTTCTTCTGAGATTGTCTTCCTGGGTGCCGCATCAGGTTTTGGACTGTCACACGATGTGTTAGATATGTTGATAATACGAGTCAGCCCAGCAAAAATACCCTTATAAAGGACTTATTTGTTCTCTAAAGAGGATCTCCTATCTGTGGCAGACAGAAAGGCAGTTCTGGCAGGGCCACTGGGCGGTTTGGCGTAATGTGTTCCAAAATTGTAGCACCCCCTGCTTCTCTCTGAGCCCATCTCAGAGAGATGAGTCAGACGCAGAGCTCATAAACAGACCAAAAAAAGACGCCTGAGATTAAAGTCACCCTCAGTGTAATAAGCTGAATTTTGGCATGTTGTTTCTGCTTTCCTTTAAAAAAAAACACCCTTCGTTACTTGTCAGTTTCGTTGCTCATTTTATCCCCCACCCCCTCCTCCTTTCCATATCCAGGCAATGAAGCTGGCCAAAGCCTCATTGGCCTCATGTGTGTTTGGTTACCAAGGGATACCATGAGTCAGTGCCACCCAAAATAGCCAGAAATGTACTGAGCCAATCATCACAGCCCTCCCCAACTGATAGTCATGCCAAAATTACTCTGCCTTTGCTTCAACCCTATGCAGGAGATGCAGTGTCTTTTTGCATTTTGGACCGAGAGTCGAGCAGTCAACAAGTCTGCTTTTATAACACACTGTCCACAGCCAAGTTCTGACCTTGTCGAAATACACACAAAGATACAGCAGAGAATAGCAAAAACAAATTATGTTCCTAATTAAACAAACACAAGATTTTAAAAGGTTCTTTGACATGTGGCATTTAGGTGATTTTTCCCCAAATACAGTCAATACAGA
This sequence comes from Bagarius yarrelli, assembly GCA_005784505.1. Lineage (NCBI taxonomy): Eukaryota > Metazoa > Chordata > Actinopteri > Siluriformes > Sisoridae > Bagarius > Bagarius yarrelli. Next base: position 2,296,653 of record VCAZ01000050.1, read on the forward strand.
ATAGACAATTTGACAAAGACTTTTTAAATCAATGGGGAAGTGGTAGCCCAGTGGTTAAGATGTTGGACCACTAACTGGAATATCAGGGTTCGATTCCCAGCTCCACCATGTTGCTACTGCTGGGCCCCCTAAGTAAGGTCCTTAACTCTGAATTGCTGAGTTGGAAGTTGCTCTGGATAAGGACATCTGCCAAATGCCACAAATGTAAGTGAAAATCATTAGCGGATTTTCACCTGTCAATGCGAGTCAAACGTCATCGAGTAAGCGCAGGACGTCAACTCACAATGTATGCATGTATGTATGTATGTAGTCACAAAATCGTAATTGCGCATCAGGATCTGCAGTGTAAATTAGTTACACCAGTTAAAGATTTTGTTGGATGTTTGTTATGTCTGGATGTCCCGGCAGTTCTATAAACAAGCTTCAGTTAGTTCAGTATGCAGCGGCCAGAAGCCTTAATAGAAAATAAGATTTAATCTTATCATCACCTATATCTTATCTATAATCCGTCTCTCTCTCTACGCTGATCTTTCTTCCAGATGACCTTTAAGTATTTTGCAACACAGTACCTGAGCAAACTTCTCTAATTATCCATGCCTGTTTTCAAGAAAACGTTCAGACTTGGTAGCTAGAATAACAGTCATTTATTACAAGTACAAATTGGCAAATTCTCCTCTGATAACATTTATTTCATCAAGCATTTTATCTGATTTAAGTCACAAAATTTTAAGGCATAGGGTGCTTGGTTAAACTGGAATGTTTGAAGCTATTGCTATATCACACTCTCACACGTTTATATTCGTTTCACATTTGTTGATGGTGGAGTAGCAGGATGCTTTATGTCGCTCTTATTTCTGATTGTTATGCTGTCGTATCCCGTCTTGCTGAAGTGACTGCTTACACTCTGTGCACAAAGTACATCCTCTTAAAGCACTACAGTACAAGAGCATACAGCCATGACCTTTATCCCTCTCGCTGTCTCTCTATGGCTGCATTTTCACTGACAATATCCAATTTTTTTCAATGACCAGATTACATCATCTTTAAAAACTGACCTGTATCTGATATCTGCATTTACACCATACACAGCAAAACAACCCAATGTAGACGTACTGACCGGAAAAGGAAGGAAAAACAGTGCGATAATCAATGGACACACAGACGAAGACGGAATAATTATTCAGTATTTTACTTATGCATCATATTCAAAGGTCGGCAAAAAGAATGCTCTCTTTAGGTGAAAAAAAAATAAAGAGGGTCCTTGTTGCAGCCTGGGTGAATGTAACATTGATTGTTATATATATGTATATAATTATGTATATAATTTTTTTAAAAGATATTTTTAGGGCATTTTTTTGCCTTTGTTAATAAATATTAAAATACACAGTTGTGCCAAGTTACATATTTTGCTGTTGGTGTCCATCTGAGTTGACGTCATGCGCCACCGTCATTTATTTAATGACGTTCAAACCGCATTGACGGGTGAAAATCCAATCTTTCTGCTTGAAAACCCCAATGCACGTTACCGATTCAGATCCGATTTATTTCCACATACCAATAAGCCCTGAATTCAATCTGAAATATCAGCCACTTACACCGCCGTGGGTCGTATCCTATCTGTACCACACTGAATAAAAAAAAAATTAAATTGGCTCACTTGATGCATGCGGTGTAAATGCGGCCTATGTCAAGCTGTAATTTACTCCCGATGCCTGGTGAAATGTCTACTTTCCAATGCTGCATGGTCAATCCTGATTCCACTGATTTGGCGCTTTCTTAACCTGAGAATCACTTGCTACGGCTGAGGATAACACTAAATGTGATCAAAGTACACACACTGACTTTATGTGCCTGTTGTACCTGTAGGACTGAATACAAGCTCCAAAGTTCAGGGCTTTGTCTCAGCATAGCTTGAGGAAGCAGAGCTAATTGCTCAGGTTACAGCATTTGTAAGGCAGTGTCTGGTAACATTTCAACTGCTGAAAGCCAGAGCTGACTCGCTCGAAAGCGCTTACAATTCAGCAGCCCTATCACCTTCAGTTACAAACACCTGGATAGGATGTCACTCACCTGATCTGGAAACGCTATATCCAATTACTTGTGGAATTAGTTCAAAACTATTTCGAGTAGCTGGACAAAATACAAACCAGCGTTAACAGTGAGGATCAATGTGGTAAAAAGCCAGTTGGAATGTCTGGAGACACAGATCCAGCTGCATCTGCTACATTAATAGACATGTTATTATAACATGAAATTAGGAAAAAATTAAAAAATTCATTTATATGGTACAGTTAATCTCACATTCTGTGTTATTTGTCAATTCTGGACATCTTAAGGAAAGTTTATTAACTACATCCATCTTGTGAGAGGCTAATGTTTACCCCACATATAAACCACACATAGAAATTAAGACTTCCGTTTCCCAGCTACTATTTTTCCCAGCATTATTATTTATTCCACATACTATACGTATATTATTAGCTACTAGTAACTTTAATACCTTTTCATTTATGGCATCTGGCAGATGTCCTTATCCAGAGCGACTTACATTTATCTGTTCTGCAATTGGGGGTTATAGGGTTAAATTGGCAACTTGTTGGTGCTGGGAATCGAACCCTAATCTGCCAAGTATCTGTCCTTCCAGGTATTTGTCCAACAACCGTCCACCACCTTCTCCTTCCTGCATTAAACTGTAATGGTTTCAGGAACTTTGTAAATAACTTGCTAGCAGATGAGAGATGTGCATTTACACTGTGTTTTAGGGTCAAAAGTCATGTTACAGCTGCTAGTTATTAAAAGATCTTCTGCTCTGACCTATTTGTTGTATTTTATGGTTTAGTTCTTTATAAACCTTTCACATAATGTGTTAATTTGGGAAACGTATTTCTACCGCATTTAATTAAAATGTAATTTTATTTTATTTCTAAGGAATTTCCATAAAATACAGTTAATAAAGATAATGCAATTGTAAATTACTGCTATTTTACAACTATAAATTTTAGGATGTAATGTCCAAGTACACCGATGAGCCAGGAAAATCTTTCTGCTTACAGCAGCAGTTCTTAGGTACAAACCTACAGGAACAAAGGGGAAGACTTGGGCCACACTAATGTGTAATAAAAAAATTGTTTGCTATCCATGCCATGTGATACGTCACCAGGAGAAACACTGTATTAAGTAAGAAATTACGACTTGCGTGTAATAAAACTATGATTTAGCTGTATATCGTCAGTACCTAGTTGATACATACATACAGGCTTCAGAAAAAAAAGTGAAGCATGGCAGTCCAGAACATTAGTCTTTTAATTGTCAATAGAAGTGACACTAGTCTGGAGTGATCTTCTTTACGGAACAGCTCAGCAAAAATTTCTAGTAACTTTATGCATGTCAGAAAATTTCTGCACCACATGCCATCCGGTACAGAAAACTGAAAACTAGCGGATGAGAATTGATGATGATGATGATGATGATGATTATAATCGTTATTATTCTGTTGGGAAATTATTTGACAAATCCTATTGTCTTGGTTACAAATGTGTGGCTGATTTAAAAAGGAGGGGGCGGCCCAAATGCAAATGAATTCTCATGGTTTACATCCTAAAGCTCTGCTCTGCAATTCATTAGCTCCTTATGCTATTAGCCTGTGTAATTGCCACAATTGGCTTTAAAGTTTCGCTCACGCTGGGTGTTTGTTGCCACTGGGACTAATTAATAATGGGCTGTCCTACCAGACACTACAAACTCATCCATACTATCTAAACCGAATGATTAACAGACTGTAGCGCTTGTAATACATCACTCCAGGCGAGAGTTCACCACTGAGCCACAGGATTTGAAAATGCAGCAGCGAAACTGACAGTGGATTTTCCTCCTAATGCCGTATCTCTCGGCACATCTCGCAGCCTGCTCGAGTAAGATGTCTACTTACATGACGACTTATTTTAGATACAATATGTACAACTAATCCCAAATGGAAGCACATCTGCCTGATGACTGTTGGAAGGCAGAAAATAGAGGCAGCTTTCACTTGCAAGCCCATTAAAAACGGCTAAGCCGAGAGCGAAGAAAATATAAAGCTGTTGCACTTACAACGTGTCTGGCACCAACAAAATGGAGCGGCCAAATTGTATGAGGGAGGCAGTGTGAATGCATGCACGTATAATAAAACATTTGTGGCACTTGGGCGGCTGAATAGAGCTTGAAAGGAAATAGCTGCAGTCTGATGCCAAGCTGACATGTGGCACAAAGGCAGGAGCGTTAAAAAATGCTATGTTTCTATACTGGCCTTTGTTTTAACGGTTCCTTTTTTAGGAACTTTGCGAGAATTGGTTCAATCCAAGCCTTAAAAACAAGTAGTTATATAATTTACATTAAACTGAGCTTTATCTTTAAATCTCTATAAGATTTCCAGGACTTTAAATTGTCCCTAATTACAGACGGTTTAAAACCTCCTGGGTTAAGCCATCTTATGGTGTTTGACGGTTTTACTTATACCACTTTATAAAATGTATAACCCACTAAAAAAAAACACTTTTTGATACGGATTCTCTAACAATAGATTTATGTCTTTCTCGGAATATTACCACAATGTTAAAAGCATACAGTTATTTCGAAAACGACTCTGAATTCTGTAGTACCGTGATTTCCTTTTAGAAACCCAAACACTGTTTCAGCATGACAATGCCGCTGTGCACAAAGCCCCTGAGCTTCATGAACCCCTTTGGGATGAACTGAAACATCTTAGATCTCCTCAGCTGACATTGTCGCTCGTTTCTTTTCGACTCAAAAGGTTAAGGCGCCAAGTTGTTAATTGAAAGGCCAGGAAGACCTGTGTTCCACTGCCTTGGGCAAGACCCTCAGCCCTTCCTGTTCCAAGGGCGCTGTTTCATAGCTGCACCTGTGCTGTGACCCCAGCGGGATATGATGGGATATGCAAAGAAACAAATTTCACTGTTCTTTAGAGCAGCGGTTCCCAACAGAGGGGGTCCCGACCCACAAGAGGGCCTCAGAGAGCTCTGCGTGGGGGTTGCGTCATATTTCAAAAAATGTGGAGCATTAACGAGAAAGATCATATTGCATTACATAATTTTATCCACTGTATCCAGGACGTTCTGGACCCAGGTGAGGAGTGCTAGCAATACTGAAAACAGAAAATGCTGAAAATATATGATATCATCGCTCTTGGTATCTTCCTGCATTTCGTGTTTCCAGTATTTCTGCTTCGTTTTTGTGGAGGACAATTACAAATTTGTCTATTTTTTAAACAACCGGGGGATCATGAATAAAATCAGCTAAGGCAGTATGATCTTTCTCCTTAATGCTCACTGCTTGACACTTTTCAAACTATAACGTGACCCCCACAGGGCTCGCTGAGGGCCCCCTAGTGGGTCGGGACCCCTCTGTCGGGAACCGCTGCTGTAGAGTGTATATATGACAGATAAAGACATTTTACTTTTTTAAATATAAATTAGATGTTTTAGATATGATTTTACAGATGGACGTTGCTTTAGATGAGAGTTTGTTCCAAATAAAATCCTGTAAATGAACTTATTTTTATTTGGTCTGAGTGTAAAGCTGTGTAAAATAAGGCTGTCCAGGTCCTTTTTTTATTTCCCCCTATTTACTCTAGATTAGTCAGATTACGCAATGTTATATGCAAATGTTTATGAATTGCCTATCATGGATCCCCATCAGTTTATGGCTGTTTTTTTCTCACGGTTAAGTTAAACTGGCAGGGTGCGGTTCTGTCAGTCTTACACATCCTGCTGTGAAGTTAACTATTCAAATCAGACATTAAGTAGCATGTTTGCATTCTTAAATCCCAGCCATGAAGAAACGCTGAAACTTTGGACTCGACTGGACGTCTATAAATACCTTCTTTCCAAAGAAATAAAACAAAAAACAAAACAAAACTAGAACCAAAATAGCAGACGAATGAATGTGCTAAAACAGGTTAAGGGATCCGTTAACATGAAGTGACAGGCTACAAATTTGCTTTGTGAAAGCAATGTCAACATATTAACTGCAAAAGCCCGTCTATTTTTCCTGCACTAATCTCCACAGTCAGCAGGGGTCATTAGCCTCAGTCAAACATGTAAGTGATGAAAACCTCTTCAGATTGCAGATCCATTTACAACATTCATCTTCTTGCCTTCTAATATCGTTGTCGGTTATTTGAAATGTGAGACATAAAAGGAAATGCCAAGTATGTGTCGAGTGTGTGTGTGTTGACAGATTATGTAACTGTGCTGCAAAAATACTTATACATTCAGAAATATACGGCAAAAGTGTTCAGATGGCTGTAATGGAATTACAATTACACATAATTACTAGGCACCACTTTTATGTGTAACGACTTCCTACATACAAATAACTTTCGTACATAATAAAAAAACAGGAAGTGGAAGATGAGTAATATTTCAAGCTATTGTAGGTGTGAGTATCAAAACATTCCACTCTGACCTTCAAAGCAGAATCAGTATGACCTTTCGCCTTTACTTCATGTGTGTTTGTGCTTTCACATGATGTCACGGTTGTCTGTGACACATACCCCCTGACCTTTCACATACTGAGGAATGTTTTAAGGCAACTGATCACTTAAAGCTCTGAACAGATTGCAATTGATCAATTTCTCAGAGCCTCCTGTTCCAGAGAGAATAGAGCGTTTCCTCATTTGGCATTTGCAGCGCATTTGGAATGTACCACTGAGGTGTGTGTGTGTGTGGCTGGGTGGGTGAGGGGGTGGAAGTGCAGAGACAGTGGGTGGTGGGTGCAGGGTTGCTAGAAGAAAAAAAAACTTGTTCATCCCTCCTACACAACCAGGGGGCATGTGGTGCTTCCTGACTGATCTGCGCAAAGATCTAAACTAATTTTTCTGAATGTTAATTGGGAGCGTCGTCCATTACATAGGATCTGAAGACGGCACAGGTTAAACAAGACGATCTTAACATTCGCCAGCTCTGAACTGAGTATTTTTATCTTTAATCTTCACATAAGATTAGCCAAATGTTCTACAATAGAACTCTGGGTAGCGAAACTGGCTTGTTATTGTCCGCTGGGACTTTCGCATGTTCTCCATGTTCTTTACGTGTCTATGTTGGATTCCTCTGGGAGCTCATGTTGCTTCATACCTCCTAAAATGCTGGTAGCTGGTTATGCTAAATTGCTCTCGGTGTTAATGAGTGTGAATGTGTTTGTAAAATGTGCTTTCCAGGGTGTTTTCCCGCCTCATAATCTTCCTGTAGAAAGCTCAGGGGCCACTGGGACCCTGACTGAGATAAAACAGTAACTGATGCTAAATCCGTAAATAACGGAATGATTATTTAATGTGTGTTTTGGAAAACAACGTGTTAAATGATCAGTAAAACAGTAAGAAGACAACAATTATTGTTACTGCAAAAATACATTTAAAAATCTGGATCTGATTTGATCCAAAATTACATTACATGTGATTACAAGAACTGACCTGATTAAGAAAAACTTAATGGCACTGGTTACCAAGATTTAACTTTTATTTTAACCAGAAGACAAAAATTTAGCACTGAATTTCTTCGTCATATCACCACAGTGGAGGTTAATATGAAATATCACATATGAAAATGTTTTAGCCTACCAGAACCTTTACTTTAAAGAAAAAAACACAACAAAGGTTTTTCTGAGGTAAACAATAGATCAAACCCAATAAGATGCTTTAAATGCTTAATTATAAGCATCTAAAATCTGAAGGCGTTACCTTTAACCACTGAAATCCGAATGTGTGAATGTGTAAAGTTCATTCAGAGATGAATTCTTCTCAAGGTCTGAATTATCATATCGGATAAAACCGTTTCACCAGTGTAAAAAAAGAAATACAAAATTAGTAGGAAAATCAAGTTAGGCCTTTAAAATGAAAACAATCAGATTATATGTATGAATGTAAATTCTGTCAATGGGCAGAAAGTATAAACATATGTTTGTGTGTGTGTGTGTGTGTGTGTGTGTGTTGTGGATTGCTGTGATGGATGACAAGCTTGTGGAGTGATGAATGAAGTTGTCTTCACCCTCGACCGTTTTTCTTTTGTACTTCTGTCACTTTCTAACACGCGCATTAAAAGCACATAAAGGACGACAAGCCGCTGTGTGCTCAGCTTCGTCTTTTCTTATTTTGACAGGATAACAAGATTGCTGTAATTCTTTTAATATTTCCTTCAGTGGCTTTTTTTTGTCCTAGACATCACGATGGAACTCACGTGTGTGACATACTGTCTTATTCTTATTATCTAGGGTTTGAACCTTTAAGACGGGGTAATCATTTGCCTCTTTGTACCTGAAAGGCAAGGCGATGTTTGCAATATTGTTTGGTCATTTTTTAAGGCCTACTGCTGCTTAAAGCATGACCTTTAACTTGACTCGCTTGTGGAAAAAGACTAGCCGCTTTTTAAGTGGTTGTTTTATGCCCCGGCCACACAGAAACGAGTTTAGCTGTATACATGTCCAGACGGATCCGGAGTTTGAGAGAGTAAAACCGCTAATTTTTGAGACCGGTTCTCATGCCCTTTCGTATTTATTTCTACAGCCAGTCTGTATATTTTGTTAAATGATGATGTCATCAGATATCGTTCTGCCCCTAGTCAGACACCACTGTGTCGTGTGATAGCGACAACAACAAAGGACTACATGCTTGTTCTCATCCTGCTGAAGCTTGCAGATAAAATCCTGCTTTAGGAAAGTAATGTGTTGGTTTGTATAGTGTGCAAAGTTTATACTTATGCAGGTCTTCTCTGATTTTTGTGGAAAAATACAGCGCCACATACTGGTCTGGCATGTCACCTACATCATTTTCAGTTGGTTTTAACCTTTATATAGCGATGATAAGCAGAAAAATGCAGTCCAAACAAATTTATATGTCGATAAAAATCCACAGATGTTGCGGAAGCTGAAGTGCTACATGAGGTAAACGCTAAAATGACAAATTCATAACATATTTACATTTACAGCATTTGGCAGACGTCCTTATCCAGAGCGACTCACATTTATCTCATTTATACAACAATTGAGGGTTAAGGGCCTTGCAGCAGTGGTGGCTTGGTGTAGCTGGGAATCGAACCCTTAATCTTCGGGTTGGTAGTCCAACCCCTTTACCACTGAGCTACCACTAACACCAAATGGACAGCTTCAATCACAGGTGGTAATATTCTGCTGTGCCTATTTTTAAGTTGACGTAATGTTTTAAAATGTTTTGTTGATAAATCACAAGTCAAATTTTTGTTGCTTAGTTTATTATGGGATTCTCTTTTAAAGCTTGCAGAATTACCAATTTATATCTCAAAATATAGAGTGTATTAATCAATATGAAATAAAATTATCGGGATTACCTTTTTTTTTGCCACACTGCACCAGTCCTACCTTAAACTACGGGCTAATTTTCAGGGGCAGAAAGTGTACAATAAAGGTATAAACTACATTCTAAAACTACATATAAAAATCTACATTCTTTGCATGCTAATATTGTTTATAATTGCAGTTTTCTCGAACGGCTTTGAACCACAATTTTCTATATGAGGGTTAGACATTTTTTTTAATATGTAACCTAAAATATTTTATAGATTCACCCTAAAAAAAGCTATTCCTAAATCAGTGTTCAGTGCTAATGCTGTGCCCAGGAGCAGCTGTGGTTCACCTCCCCCTCACCTGCCTGAGCACAGCCGGCCAAACCGAACCCTATTACAGAGAGGGGCAAGTGGTAAATTAACCACTGCTGCTTCCAGACAATAGACACAGATGACCAGCGAGAGATATGAAGACTCCCCCACCCCCCAAAAAACTCAGTATGGCTGTGGATGAAGGCTGAAACTCTCTAATTTGGAATAATGCTAGTTTGATGAAGGTTAAAATTGGTATAGATAAATCATAAAAAATTGGGTTCCAGCAAAATTATTTGTGCCAAAAATGCTTGTGGAGCAAAAGCGTCCTATTTACAAATGAAATCTGAAACGACACACCACATTCCCCAGCTTCAGTTTTTGGCAAGCATCTTGTTTGGTTTAAGAGGCAGAACTTTGTGTTTAATTGACATTGTGGTTCCAAACTGGAAATCAAAGACAGTTTGTATTTAAAGAAAAATGAAGAGAAACTGGAATCTGTCCTTTTTAAAAGTACTGTGGTTTTCTTTCTTTCTTTTTTTTTCTTTCTTCCTTCATTTTAAATTTTTTCTTGCTGTCTTACTTAAATGCATACACACACACACACACACACACACACACCACCCTTCAAAAAGTTATCTGCAATTTTCTATTTGGCAAGATACCAGGTGGTTTGAGTGTTTCATTCTTCCTTGTGTATAAGTCTGGGCAGATGTCCAGGAAGGCCTCAGCACAAAGAAAATGGCAAGAGAGAGAGAGGGAAGGAGGGGGTAAGAGAGGGAGTGGGGGAGAAAAAGAAGCTTCTCAAAACTCTACTTTTCTTTCATAACCGTTCCCTCCAAAACTTAAAGTGATTGATATAAACCTCACATAGCTCCCTTGGCTTTGAAAAAAACATTCACCCTTACCCCTTTTTTTCTGGCCTAGCCAGTCCTGGGCCTGCCCTTGTGGCCCTGCCACCTTAAGCCTTGGCCTTTTTACTCTCTCCCCCTTTTCGCTTTTTTCAGCAGCAAACCACCCTCCCCTGTGGGAACACTGCTTTCTGCCCCTCCCTCTCAGACCCCCTTGGCTTCCATTGAGCAGCGAGTTCTCTCTCTCTGATCAGGCCCAGCTTCGTGTGACCGACTGACAGGTCCAGAGCAAACAAACAAAATGAATACTAACACGGCTTTGTGTGTGCTTCCCGACAAGCACTTAAGGGGGGAGGTGATGTGTGTGTGTGTGCGCAGTATGGGTAGGGGTGAGGTGCAGAGTGGGACGTGGGATGTAGATGGGTGTGTGTGTGAGGGGGTCTAGTTTTGGTTCCTGAGCCACTTGCTTCTTTCTCCCCTTCCATTCCCAAATCCCCCAGTTAGCCTCCCCGCCCAGAAGCTCCAGGGAGTATAAAGAAGCCCATTGAACAGAGCAGCAAGCGGCAGCCTCTTAAGGTGTTCCTGGCCTGATGTGTGTCTCTGTAATGGCGCTGGGCATGCAGTGGGCCTCTCAGAGCACGAGCGTGTTCAGCAGACCACACTACTACAGTCCCACGGGCCTCCATTCAGCTCTGCTCCAGACCCACACTCCCATTCAACAGCTGCCTGCAGGAGGGAGATGGTACGTGGCCTAGAGGCTTGTGGCATCTTGACAAGTTTATCTTTTTATCCGGAAACCTAAATCCGATTCAGGACATCTGAAGCGAGTATTGAGAGGGCTCTTTTGCTGACGTGAGCTGAAAAATGACGTGAGGTCCATGAAGAACATGGCTGTGAATAACTATAATTACATTTCAAGGCAGCTCTCCAAATGGCAATTTACACCAAATGGGCGCAAATAGCCTCTATTCAAAACCTCCCACAGGATTGATAAATGCAGCACATACAAAGAAAGTCTACAATTCTTTTGTATGTATAATTACCTCCTTTTTCAGTTAATAACACATTTGGCTTGGTGATGAAGCGATTTTACCTTGGTCAATAATAGCTATGCAAGTAATTGACCGAGACAGATGTTAGGAGCGGAATCAAAGTGTTTTGACCAACGGAAAGACAAAAAAAAACAGCTAAGATTTTAGGAATTTGAATACCATACACACTTGCAGGCTTACTATCGAGCACGCTGGCTTGACTGAAAATAGTTAATGTTTTTCCACATACCACAATGTCCTTAGGACAAAAAACGTACAAAGGCCAAGTAGCCAGAAAAGGAAGTGATTCAAGGTCTGTAAGATTCTGGGTCACCACAGTTTGTGGAAAGGCTTCAGGGAAATGTCAAGATAATAAAAAGCACAACAAAGTATTAGTGGAATGCATGCATCACCACAAGCCAAACACCCCGTGTAATTAAAGTACCGTGATTACAGAAGTACTCCAGGAAGCAATTTACTGTCAGGGCTCTTTTCTCTCTCGTTCTCTCTTGCTCCACCTTTAACTTATTTCAGGATGCTCTAATTTCAGATGAAAACTGGGAGAAAAAGTAACCTCTTTTACAGGAGGAACAATCTATTTCGGTGATCCTAAAAAATAACCTTGTGAATCAGCGTTATAACCTTTACCTTAGATTTCAACCTTTATAAGGTCTCCGTAAACAACAGCTACACGAATCCACTGTAAATTTAACTGAGCACTTGTGATTTTTTTTTTTCTATTGACATGTTAGCACAATGAAACGCTCTCCACTAAGGATCATGTTCAGTCATGGTCCCAGAGATTGTTTACTGAATGTCAACAGGTACAGTATTTTATATTTATAACCGTAACTCAAGTTTCACTGATAGCACAAATAGAATTCAGAGTCAGAAACAGGGCTGTAACAAAATATATTACTAAACTGAGAGAACATCTTGCCCCATGACTACATTTCTCATGTGCTTATACCCTGACAGCTGACAGCTCCAGTTAAACACATTGCATACTAGTTCCAAAGTGCATCTCTGCTCTAATTATTGAAGATCTTACTGGCAGCTCGAGTACAGTGTAATAGCTTAAACAGAAATCTGAGGTAGATTGCGTCAGTTTTTCCCTGGTTCTAGAGTGCGGTTCAGACACGCTTAGAGACTCATTTAGTCTCTGTTACAAACCCTGACTGACACGATAGCTATAACATCCCTAACACTGTGGTAACAAAACACACAAATGGCATGTTTTGGCATTGGCAACTTCAGCTGGAGAAATGAATTGGGCACAATAGCTTAAAATGGACTGGTCCTTGAGTAAAATGAAGAATGGATTCTTTGTAAAGGGCAGCACTGTTTTTTTACTCCACTTAACTATGCACCGTTAAAAAAAAAACATTATCTGCGTCAAAATACGTCATTTAAAAAAAAGAAAAAAAAAGATGGTTGATAGAAATAAACATAAACAAGGTACACATTTTGCTTGCACAAAGTGATCGTTGCTGCGCAAAATAAAATAGTTGTCTAGAGTGTTCTAAGTGCAGGAGGTATAAAAGAACCACAATCATGATTGAATCAACAACTGACTTCTCCAAAGAGATGCTCTGAGCACTAATGTGGGGGTGGATCGATGCTCAATCTGCTTCACCATAGTCTGAGTCTCTTCAAACGATGACTAAGAGGCCATTCTGCACGTCACATCGCACAAATATTGTTTCCGTGGTCTGAATCAGGTGTCAGCTGACTCATAGAGATGACCTCATGCTGTAGCTCACGTCACATTTGCGCATTTCTGCTCTAAAGACTCGAATCTTCAGAACATTATTAGCTTATTAGATATCCTTTTGAATATACCACCAACATCTGAGACATGCTGAGTAAATGAATGGCCTATAGTAGTCTAATCGGTTATCTAGCTGTATTCCACTGAAACACACACTCCATGCTTACACCAGAAGCGAATGCTGACCTCATTGCTCATAAATTCAATCCTTTGCTAATATCAGGGGTAGCAAAATTGCTAGGTTATGGCCCATGGCTATTGCATGCTCCAATTGGGCTACCAAAATGTATCCCTGCCCTGCCCTGCCCATTGACCTTTCTCTTAAGAGGGAAAACTTTTTAGGTAATTATGTAGTGGTGCTGGGACTCATAATCTCTCAATAAGCTGTCCAACACCCTAGTACTGCCACACGTTAGTAATGTATGTACAGGATATTTGTATTTATAGGTATTTACAGAACATTAATTTTGGACTATCAAAAACTGAAAGGTTACCTGCTAGAAGGGCTACCAAGAATGAAAAAAATTGTGGGAAAATTTAACTCAAATCAATCCAATTGTAAATTTATATTAATCAAATTTCAAAACATTAATTTCCGAATGTTTGTGTATAAACAGAATCCTTGCAGCACTTTATTACTTTAGTGGAAACAAATATTTGCAACTAATTTTCAAGGCAAAATATTATGCAAATTAATTATTTCTTTCTGTTGGAATTCATTGGGTTGCTTAACCATGAATTATTGTAAAGGTGGCTTTTGGGGTGTTATTAATCTGTTAATTCTGAATTAAATTATATTCTAAAAACGTAGCTAATAGCAACAACATGGATATAAGTTACATTTCCAGTCTCAAATGCAGCATTATTAAAAAATTACATTTACAATTTTTTTTTGGAAAATAACATTTGAAATAAATCACATTATTTTAGTTTCTTTTGCTTGAAACAACCTTTACAAAAAAGCTAGGTGATAACGGTGTTGAACAGCTGATCGATAGGTTTGATAGGATCGATATGGTTTTAGTTACATATATTTGTTAACAGCATACTCTGCCCACTTTCTGTAGGTTACGCCTGGTGTAACGTCTACTTAAATTTGTTTTACTGACCAGTGACCTTAGTCCCACCTTCCTCTTTTCTACTGGCTCACGAAGGCGTGTATGAACTAAATGTTCAACGGTTACTTTGATAAAATCACTGTGTAGCGTAAGTAACCTTAAAAAGCCATATTTTTCATTTCAGTAAATTAGCAATAGAAGGGGGAACCCCTAGGAACCTCACGATTCAACTGGATTCTGAGGCCTACGAACAATTATACAGATTTTCTTTTTTTTTTTTCTTACTGTTTGATTATTAAAGCATGTGTATCTGTAACGACCCAGAATAAATTTACTTCCAAGATCTTTTATTAATAAAACAAATGGAAATTATTCGGCAAAAAAAATTTATCAACAGGAAATAAAACATTTGCCTGTAGCAGCATACAATTAACCCAATTCAGCAGCAACGGCCATATTGGATGCGGCATCAGTAACTAGAACTAAGGCTTTGTCCCAAATCACATACTACCTAAGCATGTACCACATTTAAGTAAGTACGCACCTTCTGACCTTTTGTATCTTCTTTATAGTATAGTTACGAGTAGTATTTCGAGTTTGGACTTTTGCATTCCGCCTCTTTCGTATTATCAATAAAGATTTAGAAATTTGAACGAGAAAATCGATTTTTGACATTTCTGAAAAATTAGGAGGATATCAGCAAAACAGCCAGGTGAACTCCCATATCACCATAGCAACGATTTTGTCAATCTGTATCTCGGCTACTTATTTAAAAAAAGTTCATTAAACTTATTGGCATCCATCACCATGTGTACATTTTGTCACTATTGGCTGCCAGGTCCGCCGAAGGCTATAAATCATATTCTTACTGTGGGTCTGTATTACATCACATCAAGTTTACACTTAAGGGTCACATTATGTTCATGTCCAGTTACATCCTGCTAATCTTGTTATTGTAAATCGCTGATATAAATCATTTAACTGGCAACATTATTTTACGACAAGATTTAGAATGTCACAGAGAAGTGCAATGACTAGTGCACTCACGTAAAACACTTTAGTCACAGAAAAACAAAATAATGCTCAGCCGTTTTTAAACCGCAATCGGATGAACACATTCAAGCACAATGGAAGCATAGATCCTTTTATTGTTATGTGTTTGTGAATTGATTAAATGGCCCCAAACAATAAGAAGGGATTTTAATTTTTTTGTGTACTGCACTAAAGCTATTGTGTGGTGACACAGTGTCAGGTACTACTGGGTGGATAGTGTATTTTCACCTGAGTACATGAGGTTTATGACCCCACCACCATATAACACATATACACACTTTGGCTAATCTCATTGCCCGGACACACACACACACACTCTTCTTCAAACATCCCTCAAACACACACTCCCTCCCCCCACTCTGCTTTATTCAGTGTGTGGGTGAAAGGTCATAGTAAAGTAGCATTCCACAGAGTCTGCAGATCACAGCGCAGTCAAAAGAGGCGGGAAATGAGCTTCGGGTACTAAATCCTATGAACTGATGGATTTACAAAGAAATGACCAAACCGTACTATTAATTAAACTGATAAATGTTTTATTCCCATGGCTTCTATTATGCGTTTAAACGCATGTGTTTGGTCACACTCCTTTCCGATCCAGACAAAACACATGCACACTGCATTGCATCATAACATCGTAGTGCTGTGTTATACAATATCCTTCTTTGTCAGTTTGTGAATCAAAACATGCTCTGACTTCTCCAGAATCTTTCATCTAAATTCCCAGGCACGGTAGTAGTTTCTCATGAGCAGGGTATGGGCCGCTGAATAAAGGAGCTCATTCATGGCTTTGGGCTGTTTTAGAGAGCCACTGCATTGGTTGGCGCTCACTGTCTTATCCTTACAATTGGAATGACACTGAATACTCTGGGAGGTCACTCTTGGTGTCAGTCCAACACAATGCCCAACACAAACACAATTCTTTTCATTTGTCCACCAAGCTCTTGCCTGCTCTTAGGGTTGGCAAGTAATTGATCATCTGTGGGGACAAATCCTGCATATAAAGTGGCCCAGCTCAACTGAAAGTACAAACAAGCTCATAGATATTCTTCTCTATTAGTGCTGGTGATACCATGTTAAGAAAGTTAACATCTCATGGTAGAGAGTTTAAAACCTACTGATAAATTTAGGACTAATAGTGATTATTTTGGTAGAAACAAGCTGAACTTGTGTACAAAAACACTTTAAAGTGCTAAGCCCTCTATTATTATCAGTTGGCACCTTTGCTAGCTACCTCTGCTACTACCTCAGGTGACCCACAGCTTTCATTTCGGTAACTGTACTCTCTGCATCCTGACTCTGGGAAGGCACTGTCCTTTGTGTCTGCTACAATTAATTACTCGCTGTTCAATGGCAGTTCGTTTGGGAAATTAGATAAAAACGAGCCCAGTGAAAAGGGATCTGGGTCTGCCGACAACTCGGCAGCGGTGGCAGGGAGCATCTCCAGGAGACAGCTGATGGGCCTGATCGCATTTCACTGACAAACTTAATTGCGCTTGAAGTGAGATCTAGTGAAAGTCAATATGCCACATGGTCCCCATGCCTGCTGGATCCTTCCGCAGTGACCAGATATCTGGCCTCAATGATGCCACTCATTTATTCATTATATTTCCAATGTGTCCCAACAACCAGGGTTTGGTTCCAAAGTTAAAAGCCAATTAGCTGTTGCAAGACTATTAGAACTTGGGCTCTTTAATTACCAGTGGTGATGTAGCCTAGACCCAAAGATGGGCAGTGTATATAGCCCATTAATAAACCGTCCAAAAAGTTTTGCTCATTTTTATTGAGGACTACCTAGACATAAGGCTGTTAATTCTAACAACTCCAAACTATGGTAATTAATTAAGGACTGTTTTGAATCAGTCCCCCATCCAAAGCCGAAAAACTTCACAGAAGAGACTGTGGTTAACATAGACCTCTGCCACCAGGCAGCACCGCAGACAGGAAACACATTTACACAACATGCCAGGCTCTGTCACTTACAAAGGAAAAGCCAATTAACAACCCATAGTCCCCGCCATAGACCTACCTGACAAGCACTGGGAAGGAAGTTTCTCAGTATACATAAGCCACTCATTTCAAGCTCGATTTAGAGCTTTCGAGTGAGTAAAAAAAGGAAGTTACACAACCAGAGATTTATCATAATGTCATTTTTCTCATTCTGTTAAAAAACCCCAGAAAGTTCTCTAGATAGAGTTAACATTAATACACTTTATAGTGGCTTGATAAAAATGGCATCAAATTAACAGTTAGCCTTTGCAAACAAAGGTAAAATAATTGTAGCTTATATTAAAATATTTATATCTATATTTATATAATTTTTTTTTTTTACAACAAAATACTATACATTTGTAAAAATAAAAAAAAACACCTTGGTATAGCAAATTCTATAGTAGACAACTAGACTAGTATTTTAGCTAGAACACCAGTCAAATATCGTAACAGTAGATCTATCTTTCCACCAGAACACTTGCTTTGAAGACGAGGGATTATTCAGGGTCTTTACAAGGGCTGATAATTTGTCTGCTATAAATGTAGGCTACGCTGTAGTACAGTACCATAAATCTGTCTTTAGAGTATGGTTTCATGGGTCTGGTTTCAAAGTTGATCACATTTAACAACAGTAAGTTTATTAACAACAAGTCAAACTTGTGAGCCAATAAAGTGTGTCCACTATTCATAAAAAAAGGTAATTGAGAAATAGTAACACAGTAGCATATGTCGCAAGTGGTGGGAAAGTGGTAGTGCAGTGATTAAGGTTTGGACTGCCAACTGAAAGATCAGGGTTTGATTCCCACAACTACCAAACTGCCGCTGTTGTGCCCCTGAGCAAGGCATAATGAAATATAATTTACATATTTGCAATATTTTAATTTATATAATTTACTTATTTGCAATATTTTAATTTATATAATTTACTTATTTGCAATATTTTAATACAACAAAGGTTTATAAATACATATTTATATAAAAAGGCATTGTGTGCTCTAAGGAGGAAAAGCTTTCAGGAACCCAAAAAACTATCAAGATATCTCTGTTCAACTCATCTTATTTTTTACCTGGAAATATTAGGGACAGCTGTACAATCACACAGCCATAAGCTGTCTTATAAAAGAACCCTATTGAGCAATTCAGAAAGGCTTTTGAGTGCCGCCATTTTCCGAACGTTGACTGCTGAGTGACCCGAATGCCTCTCAGTCAAAAGTCCCTGAGAGCAATCTGTCCGACATCAGGAGATTACAGGATTTGAGACGGGATCAGGACCAATGAGGAGGGTCTTAAATCATCTCTGATATTTAAAGTGTGGGACGAGCTTTTGAGTACGGGGCTTTGTTGGTCTAAAGTGCCTTCTTAGAGCCAGTTCTCTACCGTAAGTTCCAAAATGGATCAGCCAACAAGTCTACACTCGGGTCATAAGAATTAGGGATGCACCAATACCGATACTCGGGCCAGATACTGATCTTATGAGCACGTACTTGTAAAAACACTCCGATACCAAAGACTGATACCTCTTGTGATGTCACTCGGCAGCAGAGGTAGAATGTTGTACTGTCATAAAAAATGGTAATAGTACATCCCTAACAGGAATATAGGCATTAGAGTAAATAGAAAAATGGATGGATGGATTGCGGATGTTTTTTTTTTTCATTAATCACAAGTGACCATTTTTTTAACCTTATCTAATACTCCTTGGATATTAATGATTTGAACACCATTTCGAATGTTAAGGAAAACACGAAATGATGTGTTCTCCTTAAAAACAAAAAATCCTTCTATATCCTCTCCTACTGGAAACACCAATAACCTCACATTCCATGATCTAGGGAACCTCCCACATTCCTCAGGCATCTTCCTGGTACCAGAACTGTAATTTGACATCTGTGCAGTATTAGCTGGACCTCTGGTCAGCCAGGCTTTTTTGCTTGGCGGAGCACAGAGAATAAACAACACAGGTCTACTGCAGACTCCTTTTAAGTTAATACTGCTTCAAAAACACAAAAATTTGTTTAAAGTACATCATTGTGCAGTTTAAAACAGAGAAACAAAGGCATACAGATTTAAGGCATACAGATATCAGAAGATATGAAAGAGATCTAAAACCACTTGGGACCTGTCGTACAACATCTACAGCATTGGGCAGACGACCTTATCCAGAGCGACTTACATTTACCTCTTTTTTAAAACATAGTGGTACTGGAAATCGAACCCTGATCTTCCAATTGGTAGTCTAACACCTTAATCAATATGCTATACAATTGCACCAGAGATGGGAGGTAGGAACCCGAGCCAGAATTGAATCCAGGTAGTCGGAGCACAACAGCACACGTGAGCAGTGGTGCCGTAACCCACTACACCATGGTGCAGGCCATCTTAGTATTTCTACCTGCTGGGCTGTCATTCTTTTGCACCCCAGTTCATTTCATAAAATAAACAAATTGCACAGATAAAAAGGGACAGTAAAAAGTAGTTGCAGTCTTTGCATGTACAATAAATGTAAATCAAATGCCTGGCTTCCACACAGACGACCAACCTTGGGGTCATAGTGCACAGAGTGTATGTTTATAAGTTTTAAGGTAACTAGCATCCACAAATTTATAAAATTTTGTGCAAAGATGCCCAAGGTATTTTAGTGTTTTGTTGTAAACCTATTTTACATGCAGATTAAGTGGCTGAAAAAATCGTAACAGGAGCATGTTGTTCGTTTTATCTGAATGTGTAACATCTCTTGTTTTGTATGCATAAAGAACTATCGCGTTACCTATTTGGTGTCAGTTTCTATCGGCTCCTAAACAAAGGCACGCAAACATGAGCCAGTCGGTTTTTAAGAGTTTAAACAAGCTTGAAGGGATGTCAGGTTAGTATAAAGCAAAAGTCCTACCTAACAGAACCTCCAGGAATGTGGTATGGTACTTACAGAAATGTAAGTTTTTCTTTTACATTCTAGGCCACTATATGGCCAACATTTGTGCAAATCTGACCTCAGACCCGTATGCTGGCCTTCCAAAAAAATTGATGACATTTGGCTATTACACATATATCAATATTTTAGTATGTACAATATTAGGTATGTTTTATGGTATAACGTAGCTAGAATACACATGCACATTTGTTCTATTATGCAAAATGCAAAAATCCTACACACTTTATACAATTAAATGCCCTTTGCTCTCTATAAGTGTAAAATTAGTAGTAACCATCAT
Organism: Bagarius yarrelli; assembly: GCA_005784505.1. Classification (NCBI taxonomy): domain Eukaryota; kingdom Metazoa; phylum Chordata; class Actinopteri; order Siluriformes; family Sisoridae; genus Bagarius; species Bagarius yarrelli. Next base: position 2,317,235 of record VCAZ01000050.1, read on the forward strand.
TGTGAAACAATTAATAATGACATCTCAGGCATTTATTAATGACCACGAATTTCCTATTGTTTCTAAAATGACATAATTGATTTTTATAGTAAATATTAAAGTATGTGCCAGTGTACATTCTTATAAAGTATATGAGATCCCAACCTTTACAAATCTCTGATACCATGTCAACGTCAGTCTACCAAGCTCGGCACCTTAGCCAATGGTAATGAAGAGGCTCAACAGACATGGCTTTATTAGAGAGCGGTAGTCTGCTCAAGTGGGAGGAACACATGGAATGGCAGGGTGCCTGGGCAGGCCGTATTAGTGTGTGTGTGTGTGTAGGGGGTTTAGACAGGACAGACACAGAGGGACAGCTGGTCTTTCAGCAGTAGTAAATCATACAGACGCAGCCTTCGCTACACCCCCATTTTTCCTCAAATCCCCCCCCTCTCTCGCAGCCTAACCCCCATATCTCAGAGAGGAAAAGAAAAAAAAAAAGAGAGAAAGCCTCCTTCCAGCTCAGTGGCCCAAAAAATAACGCCGGGCTAAAAACCCAGGCGGGCAGAGAGGAAAACAAACAGGCACCTGCCTTTATCACTGCTTGGAAAGTCACATGAGGTAACTAACACATGACTAGCCAGTTTACCACAAAAAACATGCAATACAATTTCAGATGTTTTAAATAATAAATAATACATAGTATAAGTATTTTATGCCTTCAAACATTCCCCTTATTATAGTTGTCTATAAATAGACACAAAATAAATCTGTAATTATCCTAATGTCTTCTTGCTAGCTGGTTTAGAATTTTCCTGCAAATCAAATTAGCTAGCCAGCTAGTTAACTAGCTACAAGATGCTAAGCTATGTCTAACCCTAGCTCACTATAATCTTAGCGATTCGTTTTTATGAACACTTTGCCAAACCTGCCAAATAAAATAGTGATTGTTTCTGGAAAAAAAATCCCTTTGGAGGTATTTAAAAATCTGTGCGGCACGACTACATTCCATTAATCTGATTAAAACAGCTTTACAATAACTTATCTCCAGTCTGTGCTACACTAGCCAGACATAAAATGAATCATGCTCTCCCACTTTCTTACAGGCGATTCCAAATCGACTGTCTAAAAACTGTGGGAAGTAATAAATAAGCGTGGCAAGACCATGTTCGGATCATTCCACTGCCCTGCTCAGTAACTCTCCTCCACAAAAAGGTCACTTCTCTGACCCCTCAACTGCCTACAATTTCCTCCCTAGTCACTAACGCCCGCTGCCTCAAAGACAAATAGCTTGTTATAAATACCACGAATCCCGGGGCTGTGGGAGTCCCATATCGACTCTGGTGAGCGTGGCTGCATTAATATTCCGTTGACTACAACAGACAAACTCTTAATGATTACACTGCATTTATTATAGGGAGTAGAGTGCCGCTTCAGGAGCAGGGGTTGTGCGACGGAGAGATAAGCACATGGTCACACGGAGTCAGCTCCAAAAAAAAAAACGGACAGCCCACAAGGGCAACGAGGCTAAGACTCACTTAAAAGAGGGCTTTCCTTATCGCACCTCACACATGCTTAAATGGATTTTGAATTTGGCTTCCACTGATAGGGAGGGAGATGAACATGTAATGAGGAAGCAAAAATTTCAAAAGCTGGAATCAGAAGTTCAAGTCGAAGAATATTCTATATGCATGGTTAGGGGCGGTAGTTATTTTTGACCCCGCATTACTGGTAGCTGTGATGTGGGTAGGTGGTTTACATTTACAGTAGACGTCCTTATCCAGAGTGACTTACATTTACCTTATGTACATCTGAGCAAACGCGGGTTAAGGGCCTTGCTTAGGGGCCCAGCAGTGGTAACTTGGTGAAACTGGGAATCGAACCCCGATCTTACCTTCACATTTACAGCATTTACGGCAGACGTCCTTATCCAAAGCGTCTTCTATTTATCTCTTTTATACATCTGAGCAATTGGTGGTTAAGGGCCTTGCTTAGGGGCCCAGCAGTGATAACATGATGGTGCTGGAAATCGAATCCAGATCTTAGAAATACAGCATTTACAGCGGATGACCTAATCCAGAGTGTCTTACTTTTATCTCTTTTATACATCTGAGCAATTTTGGATTAAGGGCCTTGCTCAGGGGCCCAGCTGTGGTAACTTAGTTGTGCTGGGAATCGAACCCTTATCTTCCAATTAGCAGTCCAACACTTTAACCACTGTGCTACCACTGCCAAATGCAAAGATTTGACCTATTCTGGTTGCACATTCTGAACAAACTGTTTTGTGTATAGATCATAACCAGACTATATACTTATAAACTTATGCACATAAACAATAGTCAATGTTACTATAACATCTACAAGGGTCTACACAGCATGCTTAGCTTTTTGATTGATCTTTAACTGATTCTTGTTCTAGCAAATGCCTTATTTATTTATGACCATTGAGAAAATAGTACAGAAGAAGAAAAGAGCTTTAGCGGTAGTTTCCTAGCTTTCAAGATGCACCCTGGGAAGGATGCTGGGATTTTTTTTAAATAACACAAAATCACACATTATCCTACCAACATTAAAAGCCACAGTCTGGGAATAATTTCATGAGGAATGTAAGCTTTATTAAAGTTTTAGCCTCATGTGTGTTCTGCATTCTTGATGTCTGACACTGAGCCAAGTCTGCCGAGATGTATCCCACATCTGCTTCAAAATAACACCAATCTTGTTGCTCATTCAACCCCCACGATTTTTTTTTTGAACAGCTTAAGAAAGCACACGTTAAAATGTTGTTTCTGACAGGACGACTGCGCACGAAAGCAGAGAGAGACGCTCGTTATCAAGCTGTTTACTTGACTGAGGAGTATACATTAATGCCGGTCACTCTATTGGAGCTGTCAGTCTGATTATTTATAGATTATTCGGCTGCATGCGGACAGGAGAACATAAGAAAGTCTGTGCTAATGAAGTGGCCTGACAGATAGTATGTAGTATGTTGTGTAGTTTGACAGACATTCAATGTCTTATTAATGAGACAATTAGCAAACATGCAGCGGAAATAGGAAACGGTGGACTTGAACTTCCAGAATGCAATGCGGCAATATGTTGTGGTGAATTTACATTTACAATAACATCATTTAGCTGATGTCGTTATCCAAAGCGACTTACATTTATCTCATTTATAGAACAGGGCAATTGGGGTTTAAGGGCTTTGCTCAGGGGCCCAGCAGTGGTAACTTGGTGGAGCTGGGAATGGAACCTTCCAATTAGCGGCCCAGTACTTTTACCACTGTGCTACCACTGCCAAATGCAAAGATTTTACCTATTCTGGTTGCAAAACTGTTTTGTGTGTAGATTATAACCAGTTCATATATGCTTACGGCATCGATCCTAATTCAAACTTACACACATGCACAACAGTCAAAGTCAGTGTTACCATAACATCTACAAGGGAACACACACACACACATTCTGTTCTGTTCTGTTTTATATAATCATTAGTCACTAGTTTTTCTATGTATGTAGCTATTAAAGCGCTACAGAGACACATATTAAACTACTAACATTCACGGCGTTTGACAAATATCCTTATGTAGAGAGACGGACATTTTTTTCTTATACAACTGAGCAATTAGGGGTTAAAGGCCTTGCTCGGGGGCCAGACAGTGGTAAATTGGTTGTGTTGGGAATCAAACCCGGGTTTTCCAATGATCAGTCCAACACCTTAACAACTACACTACCACTTCCCCTACTGTGCATGCTTTTGCACTACCCACAGGAAATCATCTAACGATCAAACTGAAAAAAAGAGAACCAGAGATCCAGTCAATAATTACCCAACCAGCTACCTCTTTACTCAGGACAAATGTGATTTCAGTAAAGTGTTATAAAAGCGATAACAATAATCACAGACAGAAAACTGTATGGCAAAGCAGTTTAGAACAAGATCGATGTTATATTGTTATCTCCCAGCTCTAAACCATGGGGGTCTCATATCTGTGGTCGGACACACACAAAATCCATCTCTCTTATCCTCGTTTTAGCGAATCACTCAAATCCAGAGCCAGGCAGTCTAGTAAACATATGGCCACCTATCACGGTAAATCAAACGCATCTAATATGCCACTAAACTGCTGCAAAACAGAAGGATGCCATATGTATCAAATACAAGGCTGTGTTTGACCAGTGCGCATGATACTTTGAATTCCTTTCAGTTCAAAAGGGTATCTCTCTAATGAGGAGACAAACACAGATGCGAGTGTTGAGAAAGTAATCACGCTCGACTGAGCAAAATCAGTGAACTCGTTTAACGTACAGCAGTGTTGTCTGATACTGACGGCAGGCTCTCTGAAAAATATTTTCCACGCATAAAAGCTTGGCTGTGAAGTCAAGTCCCTCCCTTAATTACCTGCTATTGTATCACACGTCTCCTGCCCATCCCCCGCCACAGTGGGGTCCCATTTTAACCAGGCTCCCCATATGCCCAGGCTCACTTGTTGGCCTTTCCTCTTTGCCACCATCTGGCGTATTAGTTCAGCCAAAATGAAAAAAAAGAAAGAGAAAGGGAGGGAGGGAGGGAGTAAAAGAGAGAGAGAGAGAGAGAGAGAGATACAGACAGACAGACAAACAGACACAATGAGAAAGCGCCACCCCATCTGCTCCCTGCCAGACTCCCCAATCATTACTACACAAAAGCAACATTTAACCCAGTAGAAAAAAAATCAGTACATTAATTTGTTTCTGTCTAACACTTACACATAGGTCTAGGCTGTTATTGTCCTTATATAAACCCAGCTTATATATCCTATCGTCATCTTACAGGAATGTTTCGATAGATAACAGCGAACTGGCTAAAAACAGTAAATTGGGTGACAACATACTGAATCCAGCCGAGGCTTCATTTTAAGACTATGTAACTCTAGAAATGCTAGTTTGATTGTTGTTGAACTGCATTAGCTATATGCACTATACGGCCAAAAGTGTGAAGTAGTGGTTTCTCAGTGGTTAAGGTGGTGGGACTACTAATTGGAAGATCAAGGTTCGATTTCCTGCACCACCAAGTTGCCACCGATGGGCAACTTGGTGATAAATGTAAGTCGCTCTGGATAAGAACATCTGCCAAATGCCATAAATGTAAGTCTGTGGACACCTTACCAGCAACTGTGTCTTTCCTACATTGTTGCCACAAAACTATCTAGGATGACTCTGTATGATGTAGCATTAGCATGTTCCTTTATTGATTATACAATGATCCAGCATGACAAAGCCCCTGAGCTCATAGTTGGTGTGGAAGAACTCACAGAGCCCTGACCCCAGACCAACTGTATGTTTTGGGGTTGGAACTGGAACACCGAATGCAACCAGACCTTCTCATCTAACGTTAGTGGCTGATCTCAGTAATACTATTGTGACTAAAATGAACAAATCCCCATAGCCAGATTACAATCTAGCAAAGCATTTCCAGATGTGGAAGGATATCATAGGAAAAAAATTGGGACTGAAGCCGGAATAGAATGTTCATGATCAGGCCAGGTGTCTTAATACTTTTGTCCATATACCCTATATAGCTTCTTTAGCTAATTTATTATTTAATATTTTAACATATTATTATATGTTTCACATTGGATAGGAAAACGAAAATATTGCGTTCTGCTTTTTTGTATGTGGTTGCTGGTGGGAACACAACGGTGAACCGTCTTTCCCTGAGAATACTAAGACTGCAGTTGATGAACTAAAAGTTTATGTGCAATAACAACATACAAGATGTTGGCCTAAAACACGAGTGTCTGATGCATATCAGTCAATTTCAAAGGCTATCACACTAAAATTAGTACCAAGTTTAGTGCTACCTGTAGAATGTGATAAGAGTTTGGTTAAAGAAAGAAGGCTGTAATGATGTAACGCTATTGGTGCACTTGGATTTGGACCACCACTGGATTTGGACCACCGGATTCGGACCACTACTAAAGTATAAATCACCTCAGACTACTCCCTCAGCAAACATTTCTAATAATAACCTTGAGAGGAACCCCTGTAAACGTCCACTAGAAGCGAAAGCCTTTGAGATACAGCCCCAGCCATTCTATAAGTGACAGGTAGGAAAGAGGTAATGACCCAGTCAGTTTCTTATCAAAACGCCCTGGGAGCGTTAGGTCAGTTGCCCTCGAGCTCACCCTCCCCTCGACAAACGCTCACCACTGAGCACAGGCGGTGCAACAGAAACAGCTGACAATCAAAGCGATCTGTCGTCAAACACAGAGCAGCACTGGGGTTAACATCCCCCCGTCTGCCTTATATATAGTGAGCACACACATATCGATCTGGTTTCTATCTGGCTTGTCATCGCAATGAACCCTCTACAGTGTTTAACCACAGGGGTGACACTGAAGACAAATACAAGATACACTTCAACACTAGTGGGTCTCATCGGACAGCCAGATACAGATATTTTTAATATTCTGATCTATGATTTAATAGGAAAAAAAATTAAAGCCTCTCAGAAACAAGCAGGCGTATGCAATCGCCACTGAATATTTTTTTCTCTTGCAATTTTTGAAATAAAAAGGAAAAATAACACACAGGCCATTTATTAGACTCTGTGGACAGCTAATGAAAATGACAAACAGAGAACACCCCGACCTTTGCATATTCGAAATGCCTAATTGCAAATCCAGACGCAGGGTTTTTTACAAAGCCAGACCCAAGAGCACAGCTCTATTCCTGGCTTTGGAGTCACAGGGCACCTTTGTGTGGGTAAAGAAAATTTCTTTCACATTTGCTCATTTTCCAAGCCACTCCAATACACAACAGGGGAGCATAGTATTAATGCTGGGTATCTTTATATTAAAAAAAAACAAATAGGTTTAGTTTATTAAAAGAGACCATTTTGTCGTAACGGTTGCGGGCCTCAGCAACCTGATTTCATTGGCAAGGGGAGGGAAAGGAGGCTTTTCCGGGTAGCAGCTGTCACGCGCCAAGTGAGCTGAGGTAAAGCCCTATTCTCAGCAAGCCTTCGCCGGTTTCAATTACGCAATAACCCCTGACCCCACGCAGCTTGGAACTATGAGATGTTAGTAGGTGGTGGCCTCTACGCCTTAAGCCCATGAAACAAAAAAAAAAAAAGGCGCTTCCAAATGAGGAATTTATTTCACTGTCTTTCAGTGTAGTAAATGAGTTTTCATCTCTGCTGAGGGAATGGGGGGGTGGGGGTTTTTTTTTTTTGAGTGTGTGTGTGTGTGTGTGTCTGTGTTTTAAAAGGAAGCTGGCTTTTTCACACCTCCTTGGAACGCTTTTCTATAGACATGGCCATCCTTTAGAGGGACCACCTCTTCTGTTTCTCCTTCTGCCCTTTTTGACCTTCTGTCTGTGGTCAATGTGGAGATTGCCAAAAAGAGACAGCTGCACTTCAGGCTTCCCGCCTCTGGCCCCTGTTGCTCCTAGAGCCTTTCTCTTATTTTTAATGCCCCTCTCCTTCTTGGTCACTCTCTTTTTCTCCCCCCTCTGAGCGCATCAAATGCTTTGAAGGCAAAACTGACCACCAAGGCTTTGGCGGTGGCTACATTTCTATGGAAAACCATAACTCCTCCATGTCTTTAGCACCATATTTACAGTTTAATCCACTTACAACCTACTGAGAAGATCCTACTGCGGAAAATAAACATTCATTTGCTTCAAAACCTAGAATAAATCTGAATAGGAGGACTATTTGTTGAAACAATGCACCATAAAAAGGCATTTCTACACCAGCAGTTCCTCAGTGTAATCGAAAAAAAAGAGAGAAGGCAATCAATTTCAGCTTGTGGTACGCTCACCGAAAGATGCTGATGCCTGCACTTCGACTCTTATTCAGTAAGCATGCATTTTCTCCCTAATTATGGTCAAATTACAGGCTCTGACTGTGAGAGCACCAGTCACTCCTCCCGTTCTGTCCCAGAATTCTTCGCTTTTGCCATTTTACTGCCATGAAGTTGGCAAAGAGGTGCATCAAGGGGCAACAAAATGAATGTTTTGGAAAATTGTACTAGCACAAAATGGTGCACTAAACTGGGCTTTTGATTTCAAACAAAACTAAAAGCTGATCGTGAACCATCTGAAATGCTGTCTGACAAAATAATGCAATTATGATTTATTTACCACGCAACCCAAGTGTAATGGCAGTCGAGTCGCTGGTTCTTCCGATCAAAATGTTTTTACGTTTTATTTAACTGACAGCATTGGAGTATAAACACAACCCTTTAAAGGAGATACTACTATGCAACACACTCTCCTTCACATATTTTAGATTATCTTTGGAACATTATAAATATTTCAAAAGCCCCCCCAAAAGAGCCTTAATCCACATGTAAGTCAATGAACTCATTGAGTCGAAATGCCGCAAAAGGTTAACGGCAGAGTTGCATTGCACCGCAGCAGAGCTGGACGCCCTTCATTTGACACGCAGCCAGCTGAACAGTTACAGACAGTATGACAGCATGCAGAAAACAGTGGTTTGTGCCTTGGCAACAAGCCAAATGTTCTTCTGTTCTATAATGAGCTCTGCCACAGCAGAGGGTCAGAGAGATACGGAGGGATAAAAGTGTACAAAACAAAAACAGCTTGCAAAGTTGACTCTAAAAACCAGTAGCTAAGCTACAAAAAAAAAATCTTTTTACGGCGATTAGCGACATTGTTAGCGTTATCAAAATTGTCTCAGGTATCAATGTGGAAGTCTAGTGAACAGACATATTACTTTTATGCTATTAAAGATAATGTTTACATGCCACTGAATCTAAAATACTACACAAATGTGGGCTTTGTTACCGGCATATCGCAAACGCTGTCATAAATAGAATGTTCTCTGAATGTTTAACGCTGAGGAAGTTACTTATTCCGGTATCGGTATCAGTATGATGTACCAAAAAAAAAGGATGATGTGTATCATAAAATCATGTACTTTTTCGACCACTAAATAAAAAATATGAAAAGGTTATCGCGACTTCTTATCTCGCAGACTTTTTTTTTTCCTCAGAACTGCATAACACAAACTTGCAATTGTGTGTTGTAAAGTAAGAATTGCAGGGAAAAAGGCAGTATTGCGTGATATTAACTAGTTTCCTGTTACTCATATTGACCTTCAGTCGAGTGTCAAAGACGGGTCTAATTACGTACTATATAGCCTATAAAAATAAAGATAATAGAGGACTATTTTCGCTGTGGCTTTACTTATAGAAAATCTACATAAAGTTTAGAGGTAGCGCAGTGGTTATGGTGTTGGACTGCTAATTGGATGATTTCCACCACCATCACCAAGTTGCCACCGCCGGGACTCTGAGCAAGGCCCTTAACCCCAGATACTCAGTCGTATGAAAGAGATAAATGTAAGTCGTTCTTGATAAGAACGTCTGCTAAATATTGTATAATGTTTCTGGACTTTTGAGAGAAGGACGACAACATGGCTATCGCTGGAAGCACCAGTAATGTTGGCTGTCCAGTGTGAAAAAAAAGCCAGAATTCTGACTTTATAACTTGCAATTGTGACTTTATATCTCAAAATTATAATAAAAATGTTAGAATTGTGTGTTGTGTATCACACAATTCTGATAAAAAAGGCAAAATTGTGAGTTGAGAGTTGCAATAACCTTTTTACTGTTTTTTTTAATCAGTGGCAGACATATGCTTTTATAATGTACTTAAACATGTAGTCTGTCTGGAAAAAAATATCCGATACATCTCATATTCTGATAATGTTACGAACCAAACAGATAAAATCTTCTCCACTTCAAAAAACACTACTCACCCTCTTTCTTGGTGGTCCTCGGTCTTCCTCCCTTCCACCTTTAGTGCTCTTGCCATGCTTAGATGCCTTTTGCTCTCCTGGCTGTTTGATAGTGACACGGATCTCAGGTGGACAGATGTAGTTCTCCAGGCTCTTGGGTGGTTTTTTGGCCCTCTTGGTAGTTTGTATCTTCAGCTTGAGGCTGCCTTCTGAGAAACTTGCCTCTTTGATGGAGAACTCCTGCTCCTCAAGGCTGTCTGGCTGCACCCACTTCTCGCTGTCTGCATTGGAAGTGACGTCTATGTCTTTGCCCAAGCCGAGGTCTTCATCCTCCTCATGATCCTGTTGCTCACCAGCCAGACCAAGCCCCTTTACTGGGGTGGATAGAAGACCAACTTCCGTAAGATCAGCCCTATTGATGGTGGTCACAGTGGAGAAGAACTCCTCATTTCCTTTGGGCCGCAAAGGGCGAGTTAAGTCCCTTTGCTCCATCGATGATCCCAACACGTGGTTCAAGACGGTGGAACCAGAAAGGGAGCCAAGATGACACAAAGGGAGTGCCTCTGACAGTGGATAGTGTTCAGTCAGAAAGGGATAGGATGAATTTTGATTCTATTGCTCCTTGAAACGTACAAATCTTGCAAATGTATGCATTTTCTGGTGTGAATCTGTAAAAGAGAAAAAAATGAATTAGATTAAAAGCATTGAGGAATACACAGTAGGTGAAAAGCCTGGACTAGATCTTCATCAGTTCTGTAATGACTGCAATTAATCCACTGCTGAATAAAGCTTTAGGAAGTGCAGCTGTAAAAATGCCCCACTGTATAATCATTTCCCATTAACCAAGCAACATCAGTTAGCTTAATAAGACAAATGTGTCTGTGTTAAAACAACAAATTAATCTAAATGGTGGTCCAGGAATCTACCTTACCCTGAAACGGCTGGAACAGTGAACACCATTCATCCCGGACAAACTCCCAGACACCCTAATTACATCACTGACCAGCTCATTTGCTTTGCTGGGCAGTTGAGTAACCCTAGTCCTGGTGTGAAAGTGAACAAATGAGGCCTCTAGCTCAGTGATAAACACCTCTCAGACATCAGACAGACCTCAACCTGCACAGTCAGAGATCCAAAAAAACCAATTAGGCCTGAACACAACATGTCCGCTGCAGGCTGCTAAGCATCAAAAGGAGAGCATAAATGAGTGTCACTCATTTCCTTTGGGCCAATTATAATGTGAGTGATAGGACAGATACACACCAGGAGCTTGCTGGGCTAGGAATGGCTGGACAAGCTAAGAAAAGTGGAGGTACATGCTGTAGGTGTGTGTCAGAAAAATGCAGCCATTCAGAAGGTCTGATTTGTAAAGTGGAAGATGCTTTTATGGAAGATGCTGAAGATCATGAGGATTTATACAAACATTTGAACATAAAGTATATGTACTTTAATTGTTTATTCTGTTTTAATATATAGGTATGATACTAAAATTTAAATCAGACATAAATTAATTTAGATTAGATTCAATTAGATCAAATTACATATAAAAAAAAAACTTGAGGTAAATAAATGAATGGCCATTAGTGTTTACAGGAAGCTTTGCAGGTACACATTCTTATTAAGAATGGTGGGAAGTGATGGCTTAGTTGGACTGGTTCGGGTGTTAGACTGATACCAGAAAGATCGGGTTTGATGCGTAGCACCACCAAGCCACCAACGCTGGGCCCCTGAGCAAGGCCCTTAACCCCCAATTGCTCAGTTGTATAAAAAGAGATAAATGTAGGTCGCTCCGGATAAGGGCGCCGGCCAAATGCTGTAAATGTTAAAAGTAAGATACAAGATACAAGTTTCTAAAGTGAAAGTGGTAGTTCAGTGATTACGGTGTTGGACTGCTGATCGAAAGATCTTGGGTTCAATTCCCAACACCGCTGCACTGCACTGCCACTGACTTTAAATAGAAAAATGTAAGGTGCTCTAGATAAGGGCATCTTAGAAATGCTATAAATGTAAAGCTATGACTTTTATGTTACTACCTCAGCAATATATTGAAATTAATAAAATATCGCAAATGTGCATGTCGCAATTGATTGCAATAAATGAATGATTTAATACTTTGAATGATAATGTATTGTCAACATTTTAGGTTGAAGGCGGATAGTAAAATATCTGGCAGGCGGACGTTGGTTGGATGCATGCGTATGCTTTGACGCAAGACAATCGACAAGATTGTTTGATAAGATGAGCTGCTGGCAACGACTTAGTGCCAAAACAAAACAGGGTCCCAAAGATACGTTAGGATTTCGGTATCGCATATAGCATATTGCATCTTTCTTCAATGTCATGCAGCCCTACCCAGCAACAAAGAAATATTAGTGCTATCCAGTGCTTAAATAGCTGCTTGTCCTCCTCCAGTCTGTAACCTCTGTTAGTCCAAATACCTTAAAACTGCAAAAATAATAATAAAAAGCCAAGACAATTCCTTAAAATATTGAACTAAATGAGTTTAACTAAACAAGTCGAAGCATGTCATGGTGGCTTACTACACTGACAGCTCGATTAGTTACAATAAACCGTTGCAGTAAAAGCCCTGACGATACTTGTTTGAGAACCTAATACTCTCAAGTGATTCCCTTAGTAGCGCTCATGTTGTGTGAGCATTGATGAGTATTGACCAAAGACCGGAGACTTTACTCCTCTCAGTGGCAGAGTTCAATCTTTCATCCTACTTAACCGCTGCCGGCCAGCTGTCTGACAGCTCTCAGCATCGTTTTCCCTTTCGACTGCCTGACAGGTGACAGATGAAGGGCTACTAAAAACAACAGCCATCACCCGAGCGCCTGAATCCACACTAGACTAAACATCTTTTATCCATCACGTGGTGACAATCATTACGGTGCAATGGCTTGAGTCACAATGTGATGAGTCAAATGCAACTGTTAATAAATCTTTTATGGTATGACGCATCATTAGAAGTCTATAACTGTGGAGGTTCCTGTCGAGTCTTGGGTGTTCTGTTAGGTTGAGACATCAAAGAACACATTTAGGTAGCAAACATTTAATGTTTGGTAGCTGAAGCCAAAGAAAAGCTTGTGATTATAGTTTAGGTGGAGCTGTTCGCGGTAGGATGCGGTGGCTAACAACAATAAAAGCATTGTCCTATTATTATTTTTTTTTAATTTTTTTTTTTATCTTGCCTACAATGGACCGGGGTATTTCCACCATAGCTTTTCTCTAGGATCCCAAGGCTCAGAAAAGAATCCTGACCAAATGAAAACACATATATAAATCAAAGTGAAGTCACTGTGTGGTTCCAAACATGAATATTCATTTGTCTGGCGGGTTTTAACCTCATTTGCTCTTGATTTAATCATTCGCCAATTCCCCCTTTCTATCTTTTGCTTGGGAATAGGATGTGCTTTATTAGAGGCACTATTACATCCTGCATCCTGCTAAATCACAGAGCAGGTGAACAAAGTAGGAAGAAAACTAGACTTTTCTGCTTACACGAGTAAGGTACCAGCAAAGTTCCACTCTGTTTGACTCCAGTGAGTGTGGCTCTGTCTGGACTTAAATATAAGTATAATACAAGAACATGGCCAAGACAGTCAGACTGTATTTCCTGATAGCCTTATTAGTTTTCAATAATAACCAAAATATCGATCAGATTCAAGCCCATGGGGAAGTGGTGGCTCGTGGTTAAGGTGTTGGATTACTAACCCGAAGGTTGTGGGTTTGATTCCCAGCTCCGGCAAGCCACCACTGCTGGACCCCTGAGCAAGGCCCTCAACCCCCAATTGCTCAGTTGTATAACAAGGAATACTGTCAGTTGCTCTGGATAAGGGCGTCTGCCAAATGCTGCAAATGTAAATGCAAAACATATATAACAACATCCCCTACCTGGCCTGGTGGGCATACCAACTGTGAGCTAATTGTCCAAGACTACAGTCTGTTCGGAAATAGAGGCATATGCTGGATTTTCTGCTAATTGCACGAAGGAGTTCTGTGTCAGCGGTGTCGCCTCTGGCTGCTTCTTAAGGGAACAGATTCAGACGTTTGTCCTTCAGGGCCTTTGAGCACTGATCTACTCTAGCCTCTTTCTGTGCGCATCTCAATTAGGATGATCACAGCTTTGAGTTGAGATTATCTGAATATACATTCACTGGACCGGAAACAAAAACGACAACAACGGCCTTTAATGTTTAACGCACAATCATGCCACATTTATATTAGCTATGGAATATGTTTTTATCGTTTCGGAAGTTTAACAAGCATCAACATGATTAAAGCAATGTGAAAATCCAGCTAAGGAAAAGTAAACATGAGAATTAGGCTGATTAAGTAGGCAGACTAAAAGTGTTTGCTCCTCCCTTGACTTGACTATCACACATACTGTGAGTGTGAAGAGATTCCATCCTTTAACTCAGCCCCTTTTAAGGCGATGAACAGAGCATACTGAGACAGCCACACACAAAAAAATGCAGCCCTGCCAAATAGTCGACATGTTCACACTTTGCTCCGGTGCAGTAATAAATCCTGGGGAAACCTTCAAGGTGTAACACCATCTCCTTTGAACACAGGATGCCAAAGGAAGCTGTTTCAAAGCCAAACAAAAACTATTTAAACCGTTTTGCTATTAATTACTGATGTGTTTACATTTCACCGGCTGACAACACATATCTACAAAAAGTGATAGCTGTTAACACAAAAAAAAAAGATGATATATCTCAAATCAATTTAGTACCTGTCTCGTTACAGTCAATTCATCTTCTAAAAGAATCAATGAGCCGGTGTTCAAACGACTTGTCAGCAACCAACCCGGTGGCATATTTATAAGCTCTTAAATGAGAACTTTCAAGAAGGAAGCTGTCTGTTGACTACGCTGTTCACCACCTAGGGAGAACTGACCATATTTCCCGTTTAGAGATCAGCTTCTCTGGAGTGGCAGGGTTGACAGCTCTCTTAAAGAAGCCAAACTAATGTCTGGAAGTCCTCCATTAAATACTCAATTCATCTCCCTTAGCTACAGTTGTTCAAGCAGACCTCAACGGCCATAAAGGCAATGCATTACAGATGCAAAACTGTGGCTTAGGCCAGCTAAATACAGTACACAATGCATCTGAGCTTAAGAAGTAACATATAATCCATCTCTGGTTGCACGATTGGATGACGTTGGTTGGGTTAGACATGACTAAGCCTATACCGCTGAAGCTGTTTATGATTACATCCTCTTATTTTTGGAGCTTGGACAGACATTAGCTGTGGATGGGGAATTGATGCACGGTACAGTCGGGCATATCTGGTTCATTTAAGGGCTTGGGGTGATGAGAAGGGAACCTAGCGCATTGTCAAAACAAGCTAACTCAGCAGAGAAAACTCATCCGTCAACAAATTTCAAAACAGCTGGGAAATCATCCTAAAAATGGCTTCTATGCCTTCTATAGATAATAGGAAAGCATTGGAAGTTTTAACTCACTGTCACAATCCACGTTTGTCTGGCTTTGTGGAACAAGGGGTTGATATGTAAATAACAATTTTAAACCTGTGTGTCCTGTAACAAATCCAGTCATGTGAAACAATCCATACATCCTCCATACAAGGTTAATGTATAAAAATCTTCTTTTATTTTGTGGTACAACTATATTATCTTTGCAGTCTCCTAATCTTTTAGCAGAATAATTAACTATTATTGTTGGACTAGATCTTTTTTTTTTATCTGATGAGACAGGAATTTCAACCACAGTGTAAAAAACAAAACGTCTAAAAAAAAAAAAAAAAAAAAAAAAAACATGCCCTCCTCCCCCTCCTCCTCCGCATCTCTCTGCCAAAAGGTGTTCTTGCTCTGATAGTCTATTTGGAGTGGCTGCCAAAAATGAGATTTGTCCTTGGATATCTCCCGCTCTTCTTTTGTCTCTTGTCAGGACTTGGACATCCTCCAGTGAAACTGGAGGGAGATCTATCCACATGCATAAACATCACTTAAGATTAGTACTTTAGTCAGACAGTGCTGCATTCTGGTAGTGTAAATCAAATATAGTGTATGTAAAAGTTATGTCCTTTCAGCTTTGTGTTCCAAACGGCACAACTCCCAAAGTTGAGGGTACAATGACACTATCTGCACCTCCTTATTGCTCCAAATATCTGTACTCAAATTTAAACCTTTTCACATTTACAGCATTTGGCAGACGCCCTTATCCAAAAGTGACATACATTTATCTTATGCATCTGAGCAATTGGTTGAGGGCCTTGCTTGGGGGCCCGATGGTGGTGGCTTGATGGAGCTGGGACTCAAACCCACAATCTTCGGGTTGGTAGTCCAACACCTTAAGCATGAGCCACCACTTCCCCGCTTTTTAAAAATAGTTGAGGGGTAAAGTAGGCGGAACGAATTGTGAATTCTGCCCTAGCGGTTCCTTAAACTCGGCTACATCACTCAAGTCTTAGCCTACATTTTAGTAACATTATTACTAAGCATCATGTTCATATGACCTTTGTGGCTGAGTATAATGAATGATCTTTATAGTTCTTTTCAAATACACTAATGAGTAACGTCAACAGTTACCCCATTGCCAAATGATCACAGCGTACTCAACATGTCTCGGGCTCAAACTGAAAGCTTACAGAAATATAAGGGTCTCCATCGTGTTCACTAATAGCCCCCACATGTCCCAGTCATGGTGAACCTCGCATATGTACGGCAGAAAATCAGGTTGTCATGGCAACTGAAATTATAGCAAACAATGTAGATTATTCTCATGCTTGCCTCAGTCCTGCCCCGGGCTAATACATAGCATTAGTCTCCATCTCCAAGACTATGGCAACATAGCTTATAAAACTCCAGTTACTTGAACTGGATGAATCATCTCAGCAGGAGTCTTGCTGCTTCAGGGCAATCTGAGGGGCAAAAAAACATCCCTATCATTAACCGCATGCTTAATTAACGATGTTCCCTGAACACTAGTGTGAATATTTAAGCAGATGTTCATATACTGCCTTATATTTTACACAGACTTTCTACTCCTAAGAGCATTTTCACTGCTTTATTACTAATGAGATACATGAAGGTGTGTGTAATAACCATATTATTCTCTGGCCTTTTCTGAAACATGTTAGAAAATTGACCACAGGAAATATTATGTACTAGAGACATACAGACTTCCTCTAACAAGCTTCTGTCACTTTATTATGCAAAACCTCAAAGGCAAAAACACACACAGGATTTTAGGGTAGTATTGCCTGTGATACTGATACCCAATATCACGAATATCTCTAAATATTTGTATTGCTTCATGGTAAGCACGCATTATCTTCTAAACAGACAGAATATCTAATTAGGTTCCACATGCATGCTGGTTTAAAAACTGCCTGACGGAAAGCAATGTTCCAAAACTCCTCCTGTTTATCTAAATAAAATTAACATATTAATAAATTTGCATGGATAACCGGTTCAATCCTGTTGTACTGCTTATGTGTAGTTTCTCATGTTGCCCAGCTGTCCAATGTGGGATTTCTCTTAGTTCCTGGGTTTTCTCCCAACTCCCAAAAACATGCATGTAGGTGGATTTGGCTATGCTAAATGAGTGGAAATGCATTGGTTAAGGTGATGAATTACAACCCGAAAGATTGTGACTTTGATTTCCAGCACCACCAACTTACCACAGCTGGGCCCCTAAGCAAGGCCCTTGTGGAAATGAGATGAAAATGTAATTCACTTTGGATACGAGTGTCTGCCAGATGACAGAAATGTAAATGTAAATGAATGGGTAAGTGAAATGTGTCCTGTATAATGATGCATATGTTTTTGATCAGCCAAAACGTTCACACACTCATTATATTAGAATATGAATATTTTGTACACCTGGCTGTGGCTCCTCCTCACATTTATGTCCACATTTACATCATTTGCCAGACGTCCTTATCCAGAGCTACTTACATTTATCTCTTTTATACAACCTTGCTCAGGGGCCCAACAGTGGCAACTTAGTGGTGCTGGGAATCGAACCCTGATCTTCCAGATGGCAGTCCAACACCTTAACCACTGCGCTACCACTTCCCTTTTTGATATTAGAATGAAAAATAAACTAAACCTATAGTGGATTCCCAAAATGATCTCTAAGTAGATCACTACTGACATCCTCCACGCAACTGCTCATTCTTATAAACACAACAAACATGATCACAACTTAGTTAAAGGAGGATGATGTGTAAATCTTGCCCACACTGGGACTTCTAGTGGAAATAAACCCCCGGGCTGGTAATTGCGCGCCTACGCTTAATGACAGTAAATTGCAAAGAGATCCGATGCAGCACAGAGATCCTGTGCACAACATGCCGCAAACCCTGTCCATCCTTAAACCGAGGCAAAGATCACGGCTTTGCATAAGATTCCAAAGTGTACCAACATTTTCTCATTCCCTGTTACATATTAAACACACGCTTTCAGAGTCCAGAGCGCGTGCAGAATCACACACACACACTTGCAACATCGATCGAGACTGTAGTCGAATACGACTTTGCTTTAAAAAAAAAATCGTGCCAAATTTTGGACGCTGATTTGGAGATCGGAGTCGTTTTGACCGGTTCAGATCTCTGAAGGACACTTACCCATTTCCGAAGCGCGCGGTCACGTCCTTAAGAGCAAATCCATCTGGTGACATGAATGTGATCACTGAGGACAACTTCGCAATCGGATCGAAACCGGTTTATAAGGGTAAAAATGGCGTCAACTGAAATCTCCGACGTGATATAAAAAAATAAAATTAAAAACAACAATGACCAACTGATTGCGAGGATCAAAATCAACGCGAATCCGCACCAAGAATTAAGAAACTGATGCAACTGCACGAGCTGCAGTGTTGTTGTTTTTTAAACTAAGATGGATAGAGTGCAACTGCAATATATATATATATATATATATATATATATATATATATATATATATATATAATAAATATATATATATATATATATATATATATATATATATATACATATATATCACACACACACACAACAGTTCTACTGCACTGCTTCTCCTCTCACTCAAATCATGCACTCGAGGGTGGATCGAGTGGATCTCTTTCCAATGCGGAAAAAAAACAAACGTAATATCCAAAGTCGGAAAGCGGCAGGCCTGTAAAACATGCGTGCAAAAAAATATCCAGATTTTGTTATTTCCTTGGCTTTGATTTGACTTCGATCGGACTTAGGTACGGCGTCCACTGCTCCTTAAGACTACATCTGTGCGTGTGTGTGTGTGTGTGTGTGTGTGTGTGTGTGCAGTCTGTGTGCGCGTGCGTGTGTGTGTGCGTGTTGAGTTGTTGAGCCTGCAGCAGGTTTTTTTTTTCTGATAATGATCTTGCAGAAACACGCGCTGGGATTCTGTTTAAAGCGCGAATCCTCGCGCGCGCTGCTCAGTGGCGCCACTTCCTGTCTGCTTTGAAGCACAGCGTTAGCTTGATGCTAATACATTTCTGTCAATAATAAATGAAGCATGAATTAGCTTATTTACCACACAAATAAAGCAATATCTTATAAAGATATATAAAAAAAATTATTTTACGCCTTTTCTGTGAATTAATAAATAATTAATCAGTCATATTTTAATAATTAATATAAGGCATCTGTTTGAGGCAGCAGCTAGCTAGTACTCAGCTAACAGGGAACTTAACCATAAACGTTTTTTTAAACTTTGTCTATATGTTAGAACAAATATTCCTAAAATAATGTTCATAAAAACGTTTTCATAATGTTATTATTAGTTTATATACGTTCTTGTATTGTTGAGAAAAACATTCCTAGAACAATGTTCATGGACGTTCTTATGAAGTTATTCGAACTTGATCATCTCAAAATGTTTTGTGAATTGTCTTGGAACAACATCATAACCATCAACATTTTCATGTTTTACAAACATTTTAAATCACAAACAGACTGCAAAACTTTCCTAACAGGAAATCCTAACAAACCGAACGAAATCCTAACACTTCTAACCAAATTCCTACCATAACGAGCAATTCCGAACAGCCCCTTCAGAGGGGGGAAACTGGGCAAAACGCTCATTGGCTGAAAGTCACGTGGAAAGTTACGTCACCCTAATAAGACAATTGCCTAACCCTAACCCAAACCCAGTGGTTAAGGTGTTGGACTACCAACTTGAAGACCCGGGTTCGATACCCAGCACCATCAAGCCACCACTGCTGGGCCCCTGAGAAAGGCTCTTATCCCCCAATTGCTCAGTTGTACAAGTCGCTCTGGATAAGGGCGTCTGCTAAATGCTGCAAATGTAAACGTTCTAGTACAGAAATTTGGGTGGACCCTCATCAGCTCCATCAAAACTACAATTAAAACTACACGCTCTGCACAGCCATGTAAATGCTGATCTAAATTAAAGGATAATAACACAGTAAATTAAAAGGCATTATGCTTTATTTAATACCATCTTTCATTTATTGTTATACTAAAAGTGTCACAAGCGATATAAACACTTTATTTGATTTGTTAAGGGTGTGTGTGAGGGGGAAGAGATAACAAGACATTAACACAAGCAAAGGCAGTCTCACTGCTTACTTATTACAAGCTTCTGCTTTGTCGTTCTGCCCTTTCATAAAGAGGCTATAGTGCATAACATTTTATGGCTGCTTGCCTTGTTATTTCCTTGCCTGGCACCGGGCCATTATTGAAGTATTGTCAAAGCTGCCACAGATGAACATAACAACAACAGACAGACTGATGACTAAATGAAGGTGTTCTGAGCTGATTGAAGAATGCCGTTCCCTCTTGAACAGCATTCCCCCTTCAACGCCACACCTTACTGACTGCAATTAGAAAAATGGCCTTAGAAATGGGCTGGGTATACATACTATACAGTGCAGTAAGCCATAAACTAGAAAATCCAGATTGGGATTGAATCACACAAGATGATAGTTAGGACTAAAAGCTTATATTAGGAACCTGATTAAATTTCCCCAAAAATATGGTAATATTAATATAATGTGACTTAAGTTTCTTTAGGTATGTTCATTAGTATTATTTCGTATTATAAGATTTTCTTTTCCACTGCTATTCGATTAACAAGTATCTGAGGAAGGTTTATTTTAAACAAAGATAATGCATCTTTTATAACAACTTATAAAAATCCCTTCTTCTTCTCCTTTCAGGTCACCACAGCGAATCATCTGCCTCCGCCAAACTCTATCATCTGCATCCCCTTCACTCACACCCACTAACTTCATGTCTTCATTCATCACATCAATATACCTACTTTTTGGTCTTTTTCTTTGCCTTCTGCCTGGTAGTTTTATTTCCAACATCTTTCTACCAATATTTTCACTGTCCCTCCTAATTTGTCCTCTCTAAAGTTACCCTTAAAACCCTCAACATGAGCTGTCTCTCTAATGTTCTCGTTTCTAATCCTGTCTTATCTTGTCACTCCCGAAAAGAACCTTAACATCTTCAGCTTTGCTACCCCCAACTCTGTCTCTAAACCATACAACATAGCTGCGCTCTCTCACCACTGACTTCTCCACCTTTTTCCTTGACTTTTTGCTGATATTCTTATGCAACTTCTGCCACGTTTCTCCACCCATTCTAACCTGCCTGAACTCGCTTTTTCACCTCTTTTCCATACTCTGGCTTGCTCTGGACCTGACCTCAACTACTTAAAGCAACACCATCGAACATTTACTCCTGGTTCCCCATGTGATAAGTGCAACTCTCTGTTACCAGCTATGTAAACACTGTTGCTAATAGAGAGTTTCACCTCCACTACGTTTTGGTTATCCGGTTGCACGGCCATATTGGAGATACCTACGAGATTTGTTGAGATCTGTTTAGTGCCGCCAGTATGACTGACCTTGATGATGTAATGTGAAAACAGTTGACTAAGCTGACAGAACCTGTAAATGCTGAAACCTCATTGGGAAGCCATGTCCAGCGCCCATGTAAAGTAGCCTGTGTTAAACTACATTCTACATACATAGTTTTATTTTAATGTTACTCCAGAATTGAAAACTACAACAACAAAAAGAACAGAAATATGTTAGCTTAGCTTTTTTTGCTCGCATAGTCCATTGTTTGTAAAGGATGTAATTTGTATAATAAAATAATAATAGCCGATACATCAGACAATGTCATAACTATATAAGGCTGTAAAGTAACAGAGGCTCTTTATTTGAATTACCAATCAGATGCTCCCAAAAAAGAGCATATTCTGTTTTTTACGCCATGACTGTAGCCATCCATCTAAAGCAAAAAGTCTACAGAACCTCGAACCCTAAATTACCGGAACCTTCTTGCTGTGAGGCAACAGTGCTAAGCCACCGTGCTGCCCCAATCATAAATCAACAGCAATATGTTTAAGTATTACTGCATTTTTAAAGCCCAAATCCTATGTTAAATAAAATAAAAAATCAGAATACAATGCTTAGATGTTTTAATTCCATGGCTAATGTTAATACAGATGAAATCTAAGGACCATTAAAATGTGACAGAAATGTGATAGTAAAATAAAATATATGCAACCCTAGTGGACAAAATAATTTTCCAGCTTTGTTAGATCAATAGGTTAGAAGCGAAAGCAATCTCTCAGCACCCAGACGATGCCGAGGGAAAGCCATCCCACAAAACTGACAGTCCAAGCCTAAGGGAAACCACAGACATCGCAATAATCACTTTGAAGAAGGTTTAATAATTTTAGTGGTTGAAAGAGGAGTAAAGGTAGAGCTGTCCAAAATAAGAGGTTTTCATAAAACTGGCCTGCAAGGGGGGATGTCAGGAAGAAGCCATTAATCATTAATATCATGTGAAAGTAAATCTGGGGTACTGTATTTCTGAAAGTAGGCTTCAGAGTGTGACCAAAGTACAATGTGGGAAAATTTGTTGTAGTCAAAAGCCAATTCTCCAAATCAAAGCACTTTCGGTGGTGCAATCCTCGTCCTTAAAGAAACAGCATTCCTACAGTAAAGTGTAAACGTAGGGGAAGTGGTAACACAGTGGTTTAGGTGTTGGACTGGTGTCAGATTTCCGGTTCCACCAAGTTGCCAGTGCTGGGCCCCTGAGAAAGGCACTTAACTTCCAATTGCTTAGCTATATAAAATGATATAGATGTGAGTTGCTCTGGATACGGGAGTCTGCCAAATGCTCTAAATTTGAGTAGCACAATGTTTTTATATATATAAAAAAAAACATATCCGATGTAAATTTCATTGAAATTGAAAATAAATTTAAAAAGCAGGCACGATACCAGGAAATACAGCAAAACAACCAGCTTCAGGCTGAGGAAAGAAAGAAGTCTATTTTAGACAGACAGACAAAAAGAAAGATAGATAGATAGATAGATAGAAAAGGAGGTAAAGAAAGAAAGAAAGAAAGAAAGAAAGAAAGAACGTTAATGTCATTAGTACAGGTACATAAATGCGAAATGTTGTTTAGCATCTATCAGACGTGAAAATAGTAGAACTGTGCAAATGAACATAGATATTGTTTATAACACCTACATATGGTTGGGTTATTTTAACCCATTTCTTTGGGTAGTACTTTTACCCAATATTTAAGGTTATAAAATAACGACTTTCTTGTGGGTTTTTTTTGCTTTGGATGCTATCATGCCCAGGGCCCAGTAGAGGCAGCTTGGTGGTACTGGAAATCAAACCCCAATCAAGCCCAACACCTTAAGCCGCTGCTCTACCACATATAGTATTATAAAAATATTTATTGTGTGGTAATAATAATAATAAAATAAAGTTCTTCTTTAAAAAACTTTTGCCTACACTGTAACTTTAAGGATATTACACATGCTACCTGTGGATTTCTGAATTTTTAAAGATGCGCATTATTATTTTTTTATCACTCTTTGTGTATAATGGTTTTGCACGATATATCCTCCAAAGGTTAGTCAATAATATTGGTTAACTTCCATTCATGATGAAGGTGCTGCCAGCAGAACTAATGCAACGTGGATATAAATGCAATTTCAAGCACTTAACAGGAGTAATAGAGTGTCATGTGAAAAGAATGAATGCTGACAGGGTAATTAATTTTCTTCTATCGTCTGTTTTCATACTGCTCTACATGTTTCACCTCGCTAACCCTGCAGACTTCATACGGGCTTATAGCTGAGCTGGGTATCGATCAGGAGGGTTTTGTAATGATACACTGAGACCTCTTCAATATAGAGGTCAGCCACTGTTCCCTTGACAGCCAATCAATGTGTTGAATGCGTCAGTAAATAATCCTCATAGGTCAAACCCGGGAAATCACTGAGACTGGCAGTGATGCAAAGAGCCAGGGCCGCCAATTTTTCCTCTGCAAATGTTGCCATGGATACCACATGCAGGGAGTTGAGAGACTCCAGCGCTCTGCATAAGACTATACATTTTTAATTCACTCGACACAAAGAGATGCATTGATTTCAGCAGTGGGATGTTTCTTTCATCTTATTCCAGCCTGTCAGTGTGTGATTTCTGGACTTATGGTACATAAAATAAATAAAATAATTAGTATATTTATACACAAACGCAGCATTCTTCGGACACTTTTATCCAGAGCAACTTACATTTATCTTATTTATGTACCTGAGCAGTTAAAGGTTAAGGGCTCTGCTCAGTGGTCCAGCAGTGGCAGTCTGGAATCTAAAAACCCTCCAATCACCTTTAACTTTCTGATCAGTCTAATCAGTGTAAGTACTCTTTCTACCTTTCTCTTACTCTCTATCTCTCTGTCTCACTTTTCTCTCTCTCTCTCTCTCTCTCTCTCTCTCTATCTCTCTCTCTCTCTCTCTCTCGTCTCTCACACACTCACTCTCTCTCTCGCGATCTCTCTCTCTCTCTCTCTCTCTTTCTCACTCTCTCCTTATTTTTCTCCCCCTTTCTTCCTCTGTTTCTGTCTCTGTCTCTCTCCCTTTCTCTTTCTCACACACACTCTCTCTCTCTCTCTCTCTCTCTCTCTTTTTTCCTCTGCCATCTGTCTCTCTCTCTCTCTCGCTCTCTCTCTCACACACACACTCTCTCTTCCCTCTCTCTCTCGCTCTCTCACTTTTACTTTTTATTTCTCTCTCTCTGTCTCTCTCTCTCTCTCTTTCTTACTCTCCTCCCCTTTTCCCCCTCTCTTTCTTTCTCTCTCTCTCTCTTCCTCTTTCCCTCTCTCCCTCTCTTTTTCTATCTGTCTCTGTCTCTCTCTCTCTCTCTCTCTCTCTCTCTCTCTCTCTCTCTCTCTACCCCCTCTATCTATCTATTTTTAAACTATAATGTTATAAATATTTATTAATGTGTCTATTCCCTATAACAGTTACATTTCTGTCTCTTGGCAGACACTCTTCACCAGATCTTTTTTATCCAGCTGAGTAGTTAGTGTTAGGGCCTTGCTCAGGGGCCAGCAGTAGCAGATTGGTGATGCTTTTTACTGAACAAATGATCTAGAGATCAGCATTTCGACATCTTTACCACTGAGCTACCACCATGTATAAAAGCCATATAGAATAAATATTGATTTTCCTTTCACTTAACAGAAGGAAACACATCGATTTCTGCAGTGTGTAGTTTGCCTTACCTTTTTTCAATTAGTCTGTATGGGACTCCTGTACTGTTGTGGTGCACACAATATTTAGTGTCTGAACAAAGGAGTCTGAGGGCTGTGCAAGTGTTTTTATAAGTGTTTTAAAGACCCATCTTTTTTTAACCTGGTTTACACATAACACACACATTTTTATTATTCAAATCTGTTAAAGGATTGTTAGGCTGCAATAATCAGGTCAACCGGAACCGCCTACACCACCAATAACACACAGTGTTTTCATATATCGTAGGTCGAATGGCATCTACATTAACATAAGACAGTTTCTGTCCTATTCCGAGCTCACTGTCGCCACCAGATCCAGTCTGTATCCAGTCAAGTTGGTGGATAAGCACTTACAGACAATTAGGCTTTCCCAGTGATGACTTTGTCCTATAGAAGTCCTGGATGGTCTGGTCAGAGGAGAACCCCCCACTGACTGAACCTGTTTGCTACCGAGGTTTTCTTTTCTCCGTTCTGTCACTGATGAGTTTTGGTTTCTTGTCGGTTTCGCCTCTGACCTGCTTAACTAGGGGCTCTAAATCACAGATATTAATGAAACTGAACTGAGTGTTTTAGTGAGTGTTTCACTGTTATGGCTTTTTTGATGTGATTCTGTAAATCTGCTTTGACACAATCTCGATTATAAATAAAGGGGACTTGACATGACTTTAGAGCGGTAATTATCCATACTGACTATCCTTTTGGAAAAAAAAAAATATTAAACATCGAATGATTCACTTTTTGCTTTAATTATCTCATCTATTTCAAATTCAGCAGTAATCAAAGCAGAGTCTATCCGATATATTTATTCGAGGTTAAACCTTTAACGAAAATGTGGGCGGCTTCTAAATTACTCTGAAACTGACACTGTGTGATGACAGGATAATCGGCCTGGCTTTAACAATGCAATTTTGATCAGAGAAATAATAACTGTGATGTCTAAACAGGACAGCTGTTCGGTAGCAATTAACTTTTTTTCAAACCCGCTGCTTACTCATCAATGGAAATAAATGTGCAGCAAAAAAAAAAAAGTGTGTTAATTTTGGTTTCACAGATTAACATCTACAGCCTCTACAGCAAACCCAACAGTCAAGGAATGAATCATTGTTAAGTTTAATAAGGAGAGAAATTACTAAAACCTACATCCAGGTTGACTGATCTGAGTCACACTGCTGCAAAGAAGCTTTGAAAAACTATGTGTGAGCAAACTCACACAAACAGACGCAGGTTTTTTCATGCCATGTTCCTGAACTGATGTTCATGCACTGGGCATTGCATCACATTGCATTTATTATTCATATAAACGTGGCATCGTTTCTAAAAGACTATGGAAATAAAACATCCTTTTTAGGGGTCTAAAGGTTCTCTGACAGTTAGATGGGTGCAAAATGTATCTGTGTCATGAAACCACACAGAAAATCATTTTGTAATTTAAGGACACAGAATCGAACAGCAGTTAGGGAAATTTATCTGGTGGGGTTAGTGCACCAAACCACAAATGTGTTTATCAAAGTGAGAGGAAGTGGGTGTTCTCGAAAGAAGAGAGCCTGAGCCAACCACTTCCTGTTAAGATGGGAAACTTCTGATGGTGTTATAAAGTGTACAGTAAACAAGTCAAGCAAAAAAGGTACTGAAAAACGGAGACACAACAATCCATCAGTCATAGTTTATTTGCAGATCAGTTCCTTTTGTTGCACACGCTAAACATATTAATGTGATACAGTCATTAATTAAGTGGTGCATAATGTTTTAATGTTTTAAATCGTTTCGTCTTTTGGAGTGACACTTGCTTTAGAGAGCAATTTGCACTCAAGTTCACACTTAAGCCATTAAAACGAGGTGATAAAACTGTGAACGAAAACTTCAGTTAACACCTGTCAGTTCGCAAGATGGCTTCATGTACACAGAAAGTAACTGGGTTCATATATTCATTCGTTATTATTGAGTCCTTTTTCTATTTAGATGCATGGATTTAATATTATAGATTGTCTGTCTATCTATCTATCTATCTATCTATCTATCTATCTATCTATCTATCTATATATCTATATATAGATATAATAGATATCTATATATATATCTATATATAGATATATATATATATATAGATATATATATCTGTCTGTCTGTCTGTCTGTCTGCCCAACCATTTGTTTATCTATCTCTATCTATCTATCTATCTATCTATCTATCTATCTATCTATCTATCTATCTATCTATCTATCTATCTCTGTCTGTTCTGTCGCCCATTTATCTATCTATCTATCTATCTTCTATCGTCTATCTATCTTCATCATCGTCTATCTATCTATCTATCTATCATAATCTATCTATCTATCTATTGGTCTGTCGTATCTGTCCAACCTGTCTTATCTATCTATCTATCTATCTATCTATCTATCTATCTATCTATCTATCTATCTATCTATCTATCTATCTATCATCTATATCTATCTATATATCCTATCTGTCCATATGTCTGTCTGTCCCTATCATCGATCTATCTATTAATATCTATCACATTGGCTCTGCTGTCATAATTACCTAATCTACCCCCCCCCGAAATGAAAGTCGTTGTTAAAAGAACACTAGCGCCATCTGCAGGAATAAGGAGTTAATTATCACAACCAGCTTGTCATCTGATCAGCCGAGTAACGTTTTTTGTTGTTGTTGGTGCTGTAGATGTTGTTGAATGTGGTGGTTCTGGTTAAACCTCTTCCTATTGTTTGTTTTAAAATGATAACTCCTCTCTGTGTGCTTAGTCATTTGAATTCTACTGTAAAATGCATGCGTAAATGTCCTTTAATTAACCTTTAGAATGAAAATGAAATGTAAAAGCATTGTGTGTCTTTACCTTGTTTTGCAGGTACAGCACGATTGGTGCCATTGGTGGATAAGAAAAAGCAGATTTGGTAGCATTTTTCCCAAACATTACCTTCAATTTTACAGCTACTTGTAATAAGATGTGAGAAATCACAATCACTAGTTACACCACAAATAGGATAACTTGGATTTCAGGTGCAAACAAGATTAAAAACTTTACTACTGGCAACTTTTCTAAAGGATCCATTAGAAATTTCAGTGGATCGATCGGAAACGCGGTCACTGGGCTGCTGAAACATGCAGAAAATGATTTCGGTGATTTGGATAGAAGAAGGTTAAAATATAAATTTACAGGGAAAATAGTTCATTTAGGCCAAATAAAATGCCATTATTTAACTTTATTTT
This sequence comes from Bagarius yarrelli, assembly GCA_005784505.1. Lineage (NCBI taxonomy): Eukaryota > Metazoa > Chordata > Actinopteri > Siluriformes > Sisoridae > Bagarius > Bagarius yarrelli. The sequence continues at coordinate 2,345,736 of VCAZ01000050.1, forward strand.
AATTTACTTTATAAAGCATCTTTTATTAAACTATTTTAATGTAATATAATAAACATAAAAGCTGGTTAGCTTTTACACTTAAAGTAACGTATAACAAAAAAATCTCTTCAAGACCACAAAAAGAATAAAAGAAAACACCAAGACCGAGACCAATGAGCTACCATTTCCCTACAGGAAGAAAGTAACCATATTTTTGACAAATATACATTACAGCAGAGTTTAATTCTATATTTTTTTTATGTTCCAGTTCAGTTAGCAGCAGACGAGAGCACAGGGTCAGCCATGAACAACATCTCTGGAGCTAAGCAGGTAAAGGTCTTGATCAGGGCCCACGTGACAGCTCGCATGCTGGGGCTTAAACCTAATCATTAAAAACAGAATCTTATATGCTGACTATCTAATTTGTTTTTTTTTTTTTTTTTTTTTTTTTTTTTTTTATTTTCAGTTAGTATTGATTGTTTTATCAGTACGTTTGTTGATTCTGTGAAGTTGGTGCACTTACTTATGTTGGCTAGTTAATTCAATTATAGTTACTCCTCTTCATTATTTAGATGAAATGTAGAACAAATACAGGGGACGTGCTGCGTGGCCATGTCACTTCGCCGTTCCTTCGAAGCCTTTTTCCTCTTCTTTCATGTTCTTTTTTCTCATTCCACATAGGGTTCTCAGCTGCGCGCGTCTATTCCAACGCTCGGGAGCTATGACTGGCAGACAGGCGGAGGTGCGGCTGACATCCCTGATCAGTCGCCCGTCTCCTTCCACCCACGGCGTGACCCCACATCCCATCCCCTTCTATGACATTCACACCACTCAACAGACCTACCCCTCAAGCATTTCGTAACACTATATCTTATTAACCTGCATACATGATTTACGATATGTGCCAGCCACCGTACCTACATATCCGCCTCGAGATGCACAGCCTCGTCGCTCTCCTCAAACTACACAGACATAACTAGACCTCCAACTGGATGTTCGATCCAATGGTAGACGGCTACACACATGTACCTATGCCGGTTCGTTTGACTACTATTTCAGATGTCGCCGACAAAACACCAGTTAGTGCGAGTATGCATGTGGTGAACGCCTCCGCGTCCGCAAACCCTATCTCCCGATTTAACTTACCAGAACACAACCCAATTGAGATTAGCCCTTAAACCTATACTACTGCTTGTCTCCTCACAATGGAACAGTGAGCCCCCCCCGATTATCCCCCGCTCGTTACTCGTCTTTCCACCACTCCGAGTTCTATTAGTGTGACATCTTGTGCCTGGTTTAATAGTGCACTTTAACGCGTCGGACCGTTACTCCTATTTTTATACTATTAGCCAGGAGGCCGCATAATTTGGTCCATCATTAAGACCCATAGCATACGGTCCGACCCCATGCCGCCGGCCAACCGGAAGCAAACCTGATCACTCTTACAATTCTTCGTGTGTTTTCCTTGCATATCTGCCGACCTAATTTCCCCCTGCCGACTTCAATTCTTGCCGCAGGTGTATCCAGCCGCGCCCACGCATCGTCCTGTCCGGTGTGCCCACACAGCGATGAGCCAGTCAGACCATCGCTATGGTGCCCGCCGTAGCCTTCTTGTAGAGAAGTCGAAGGACCACTTGCGCTTTTTCCTGCCTCCTACACATTATCCGCAGTCTTCTTATCGCTATATTGACCATTCACTATGTGTAGACATAGCCACTTAATCTATCTAATGTAACATACGCGATTTAATTAACATTGGATTATTGTAGTTGATATAGATCGATATGTATCTCACTTAAGAGTTAACCCTATACGCCCCGCTCTCCCCCCCCCCACATTTACTTATTCTTTTGTACCGTCCCGCGCTCACCCCCCGCACCCGCGTATGTCTATGACTCTACTTGTGCTGCTCATAGAGTAGTCTACGTTTGCTCCTGGCTTAAATGCCCACATTTCCGCCCGCTCACCCGTGACTCTCACTCCAGTCTCTCTCTAGTTCATTGTCATGTCTCTCGTACTTGCAAGTATCGATCAGTGTTCTCTCCCTTACTGTCTGTTCTGCTGTTTTCATCTAACTCCTGTATCTCATACGTCAGCCTCCGTTCTAGCTAGCTGTACCAAGCTAGTTACGATTTTTAATATTTGGAGTGCGTGATCTTAAGCATACCATCTACTATGCCGTGACAACCAGGAGTGCAAAGCGATGCTGCTACGTGTGCTATTTGTGTCAATAGCCCGTCTTCCTGTGCTGTAAGTATGCCGATGTCGCCGTTACTCTATAGTTCAGTTGAGCATGCTGAGTATTTAGTCAACCCTGATTTACTTTCACAGTGTGATCCCCCTGGGATGTACAATCCCATTCCTGGCAGCTCCGGTCACCTTGCACAAAGGAGCACAAGCAAGTAGGGGCACGAACTTACAGGCCACGCAGGCCCCACACCTACCAGAAGCCACTCGCTCAGCTGCAGTATGCAGAGGTGCTGGAGAACAAGCAACACACGAGTTAGTCCTCCTATGTCAACACCAATGGTATCGAGTTATACACACACACTCAAGGACGTGCACCCCCCAATATTTGATAGTAGAGGAGGGCCCACTAGCCGCCAACCACTCTATACCGGAGATGAAGGTAGTAACGCAATCGTCTCATAATATAGGGTTTCTAACTACGTTATTATCTGTGTTCTAAGCATATGCATAGTGCTAACAGTGTGCCAGAATCATACCTTTATTCTTTTTGTGTAATGGCCTTAACTAGAAACATGTCTGATCGTAGTGTCGATAGCTGTGTATTATATGAGTGAATGAGGTTGAGGATAGTTAGGTCATGTGTGTATGAGCTAGCCCTGAACTGGAGTTATGATCAGGATGGAGTATTGGAAGTGAAGAATTCCCAATAGTCAGCGACATGGCTGTCCTAAGGAAAATACTTAGGTAGACGAGCCGTACCGACACCAAGTGTGATCCGTGGACCTACTAATACTATTTACAGAACACCGTTTCCAAGCTTCATCCAATCATGGAACAAAGTAGAGGATGTGTCTTAACGGGTACCGAATGCTGCTCGTGTCTGAGATATACTTCTCCAGCACGGCTAGGAGCTATTGGAAGCGTGAGACGCTCTTTTTAAGTAGAGAGGGTTCGTAGTTAGGAGTCACTCCAATAAACCCTCCTATTACATGACCTCATGTCATTGTGATGTGAGAGCTATGCTGGATGCAACGTCACGCTTGTCATTCTTCCCGTGCTCATAGCAGGTCACGTTCCCCCATCTGTGTATCACGACTTTGGTTTTCGCCTCCATGTATTGTTATTCGAGCGAGATACTCCGCATGTAAGTCCTTTTTTTCTCTCCGTTGACAGTACTGCTTTTCACCTACATTCTAGCACCCTTTCTATGAATGGGTATCTGTCTTTGTATCCGCAATGTACACTCGGTTCTCCATCGTACAGTTCTTCCCGACCAGGCCCCAGGATGTCAGTTCCATGTGTCAACCGACTGCTCCGACTGGTGTCCCCCCTCTTGCTACGTAATTTGTAATTGTCTTAGTTTTTGCAGTGGCCATCCTTTTGCAACTGGTTTGGTTTAATGGGTGTGTGTTACCTCAGGATATTATGCAGGACCCAATCTTTCCTACTTCTCTTTTCACACCCCCCCCTAGTTAATGAGTGCGAATAGTTCTAGCAGGCTCTGTTTTCGTTATACTGGAGTTTGGGCTCGCTTGTTCTAGTGACCCTCCCCCCAAGAGTGAGTGTTTATCTGTGTGTCAGGTGGACCCATCCATGAAATTAGTGTCCTCCACTTATTCTGTCCTACGACTCCCTACCGAGGTCCTCCGGCATAGCCCTCGATGCCTCTTCCTTATCTTTCTTGTCCCGTTTTTGATATGTTCTTCACTGCCGCCCTCCGTCTGTCTTTCTGTTTTCCTCGCAGTCACACATCATAATTAGCTAAGCGCGTCATACGCCCCCCTTTTCCCCCCAACGTAGATCCCAGGTGTTGGTTCTTTCACATCCAAGCTGGTCTGCTCTGTTTACCGCTTCGACTTCGCTAGCGCTGTGCCCACTCTGTCCTCTAGTTCGCCCCTCGTGCTGCCCTTCATTGGCAGACACACTAACCCGTCCGTGTCAATTCGCGCCTTGATTACTTCACGACTTCCTTCTTGCCTACTTACCTCTGAGTGCGCAACGCTGCCCCTTCACTCCGCCAATCCCACAACCTGCACCCCCTTCCTCCGTTCATGACCAGACCTCTCCCCGCCCGCTCCCTCCACCCCCCCCCCCCCCGGCCGTGTCTGTCCGCGAAAAATTCGCACGTGGACTTCTTTCCTATTTTTTCCTTCTTCTCACTGCTACACGCACGCACTGCATGCGTGGCCAATGCCACCATTTTTTTTTCTTTTTTTTCTCTTCCGCTCCCCTCCCACCGTTCGCGGTCGGTCGGACGTGCAGGTTCACTGCACCATTTCCCTGCGACCTGACTTGACCCGGTTCAGACCCAGCCTACCTTTGTCACGACCAAGGCTCTTCCCTCTTCTCATAGCGTATTTTCCAGCCTTGCATGACTTGGACTCTGCTTCCCCCCCCCCACTGTTTGTTTTTTCCCTCCCCCCTCCCGGTTCCAGCCCCTCCCTAGGTCTCTTAGCGTCCTCTCCAGCTTCTGACTGAACCACTCCATGCAATGCTGAGGCCGCTCGCATCGCCGCGGTTAATGCTGAACTAAAGTCTATGAATCACGCATTGGCTACGCCTAGTGCTCGCCTTATCCCTGTCCTTATATGATTGCGGCGATTAGTCGCGAGTATCAGGTGCGATCGCAGTCACATGCATACTCCGTGTCCCCCCCCCGCTCAGACAATGACACGCATCGACTCTGCATATCCTTCGTATTCACTGACCGTATTATCTAGCTTCATTGCCATCTACTCACGCCGAGCGCCTTCGTGACCAGGCGTGGATACTCCGTACAAATATGATATATCGAACGACACCGCGAGTTCATACACAGTACCGTTTGTTACACCCTATCATAAAATTTGACGTTGATACACTAAAAATTACAATTCTAACTCTTTGTTACACTCTTTCCACCGACAATTACGAAAAGACCAGCAAACTATTTTTCTATTTTAATTTCCCCCCCCCCGCTATATTTTATCACCACAACATGGCCCTGCTCAATTTTTCCCCATCATCGACATACTAATCTTGTTTTTTCCCCCCCAGATTCCTCATTTTTTAGCCGACACCCCCCATTTAGGGTTACACCTAATTTATTTATAATATGTTCGTACTCCATCCGCCTGACCCCATGTCTTTGTGGTGGTTTGCCCGGCCGTCGTCGTGTGTGTGTGTCGTGTCTGCGTGCAGCTAGGAGTGTGTGTGTCTTTCATGGTAGGACTGGTGCTAGCGCCCCTCTCCTCCACGACCGCCAGTCCACATGTTCTCCCTGCAAGTCTGCTAGGCGTGTATAAATGGGCTGTGGTCGTAGTATGTCGATGCTAGCACTAGAATCGTGCTGAATGGTTCCTTCTCTGTCTGACCTCCCTGTGCATGCCACCCTATGAGTGATCGGTTTTCGGCGGGCCCGTCTTTCGCGAGCCTTGAACCTAGAGTACTTTGTTGTGGATCATCTTTGTATAGAAAGCAGGGAACGTGAGTTGGAAATATATTGATATTTAGTGCATTCAGTGAGGAGGTGCAGCTCCGTCTCTACGTATTCAGTGACACTGCTGACACAGTCTCTGCTCTCGGGGCAGCCAGGACTGCTTGTCTCCCCGTCTCCAAAGTCAGACTGTGTTACTGAGTCTGTACTAGTCAAGGTTGTGGAGTTTGGGTCAGGTACTGTGCTGAGGTATTCGCCTACCACCTGCTAGTCTGGGTGTTAGGGGCTCCAGGTCACCCGAAACCCCCCACCACTTTAATTCTACCCTCTGCGCCTAATCAGTTTACCGGTTGGACATTTTCCCAATAGAAATCATTACTTCAGTCGACTTTGTGCTTACATAGATTCTTATTTGCTCACCTGTTTTTACCCCGCGGTGCATCTTTGACCAACATTTCTCTTTCCTCTGCTCTGATATTTCTTGTTCCTATGTCTCTTTCCTCTTCGTCTTCCACCTCGTGTCTACTTCTTTTCGCCCTCCCTTTTTCTATCGTCTGTACTTCTTTTTCAACCCTCCGCTCGGCTCCATCCCGCATGCTCTCTCTACTGGACTCTGCTCCTCTCCTTTTTTTTTCCTTCTCTCCTGGGTTCTATTTTCCATGCATCATACCTGCATATTGTCTCTGTTTCTACACCTACCTTCTTTTTTTTTCTTTATTTAGCTCTCTCCGCCCTCCTCCTTTCTACTGTCTCTGCCTCTCTCTCTTGTTCTTTCGCTGTCTTCCTGCCCATCACCTCCGTACGGTCTCTGTCTCTCTCGTTTCCTTTTTCGTTCTCTGTCTCTCCTGCGACTCTTGTATTGGTCCTCTGTCCCTGTCTCTATTTCACCGAGGACGACACAACTTGACTCTGTGTCACCACCTACTAACACCGCAAACATAGCTCAACCCACATCTTTCCATTTTAACCCCACCCCCACCGATTCCAACATTTTTTTGCTGTAGGCAACTACTAGTAGCCCCACATCAACTACTTCGTAATTACTACCCTGTTATCTCCAATGTAAATACTCCCATTTATCCCTATTTAGTTTATAATCTACGTCTGATTGTTTAACATATGTCCCGTATTATTTAACGACATCTACTCCTACGTTACTTATATGTCATACACTATCCACAACAATAACAGCGGTGCCTTTTCTTACTATTTATGTCTTTTTTCATGTTATTCTTGCATTTTTCCTACAATCTCCTCCACAGATATTTTACCAAATGTTTGCTTACGGTTTGTATAGTTTGCAAATTCATTTACGTGGGTTACCAAAATTATTTTCCATTATTTATTACTGATTTACTGTTACAAAATATACAAGGTAAATAACACCCAAAACTAACCTGATTAATCTTATAAACCAAATTTATTTTTTAAATACCCAGTATTACCCACTCTCTAATTTGCGGTATAATATATTGAAGCTACCACGGTGGGTACCTCCATTAAACTATATATACAACTATGTTAAACCTATATAACACTAATACACAGATAATCATGATATAATAATTTTCACGACATTTTTAACTTTTTTATTTTCGAATATCGATTCCCCCTCCAGCGTATGTCGGGGCTTTAATATAATATCTACCATTATACCTCTTATTACACCCACTTCCTTCGGCTTGCCCGCCCCTCGCCCACAAACCGGCCTCTTCATGCGCCGGACTATTTTTTTGCACCGGAAAGCGTTCGTAGAACTTTACACCCAAACAGCCGCAGCGCGTCGTTCACACAAAGAAGTGTTTTGAACTGGACCCCCAACCATTGGCCCCTCTTGCCCGCCTGCATTCCCTGAGCCCGCTAGTGCTCTAGCAGACACATCGAACGATAGATTCAATGAAGGATCACTATTCTCGGGCTGTTCCGTCCGGTGGATACCAGCTCGCGACAATTGACTATCGACGGCCCGTTATAATTAAGTTCATCCCCCATCGCTGTGAGCACCTTTTCTTATGACTTACTCCAGACCCCTGTTATCCACTCAGCACCTTCAGTAGCGCCCTGACAACTAGTACCCCCCCCCCCGATCTCCTCTATGCTCCTTTAGCACAGCTCGTTCCTCTCTGTATGCTCCTACCACCACCCCACTGCAACTCAGGCGTCGAGCGGCAACCCATAAGGAATTTAACCCCTTTTGCAGTGTGAATCCTTGATCAGAAGATTTAAACGGGGAAACAGCCAGGGGTTTAATACCACATGTGTGACAACTCATTCATGTGATTCCCCCCTATCACACCAAGTGATATTCTATTTTTTTTCCCCTTCCCCCCCCCTTAGTAGAATGTACTAACTATAACTTTGAGGGTCAGTTATCATATTATTGTATATAGAGTACTAATTGTACCATTTATATGTACTTGTTTATCCAAACGCTATTGACCTGCTATAATTTGAGGGTGATGTGTGTGTGGCTGTCTGTGTCCCGCCTACACTATATATAGATGATTTTCCTCTTTTTTTCCATAACTATATAGTGACATATATATATATATATATATTATATATATATTATATGATAACTGAGGTTTAGTTATCATATATATCAGAGTATAATTGTAAACATTTACTTAAAATATTACTGTCATAATCGAGAGGGTGTACTGTCTGGAATGTGTGTGTGTGTGTCTATATATATCTATATATGATATATATATATACTATCTTATATATATATAATCTGTTTACACAACTATACCGATGAACCTAACCCTTGTGTTGTGCTTGTCTAGCTTTAAATGCCTGATCTGAATGGTTTTATATTTGTTGTTTTTGTCACGGTGATCAGAATCAATCTGACCAACATTTATTTTATTTCCAACTTTGTCCAATTGGACCCATTTATTTTTAATGTAAACTTTACCCCCCCCCGTAAAAAAAAAAATCAAACAGCTGTTATTTGTACATTAATATAAATTATAAATGCCTAAAATAAAAATAAATTAGAACAGTTAACTGCGTTCATTAAAAATGCATGTAGAATAAAAGCTTTAGGAATAAAGAACATAAGAATACATTCTGAGATATCTAAATAAAAATAAAAAATATCTTAAATATTTTACTGTCTATTATAAAATCCCAGAGAAGCAGTGAATGGGCTTTTATGGAGTGCCGTGTTTGCTGCTATGTTAAAATATAGTATGTAAAGCAAATAACGTTAATTTACCTCTAAGCGCTGTTCTTTCTGTCTGGTGTGCAATTTTGAAAACGGCCACAAGATGGCACCATATAATCAATGGATTCGATAGTATAACTCTGATATTCGATAATAGAAATAAAAAGGCTTAAATATTAAAATAAGATATTTACATATTTGGTCCTAAAAATGGATAAAACTGATGCATAAAAACAAAGAGCCAACTTTAGTTAAAGGTCTTTTTTTTTCTTCTAATGGACATTAAATTTACAAATTGTCTTATTTACATTCACAGCATTTGGCAGACGTCCCTATCCAGAGCAACTTGCATTCATCTCTTCTTTTTTTTTTTTTATACAACTGAGCAATTGGGGGTTAAGGGCCTTGTTCAGGGGGCCACCACTGGCAGCTTGGTGGTGCTGGAAATCGAACCCGCAATTTTCGGGTTGGTAGTCCAACACCTTAACCATGAGCCACCACTTCCCAAGTCATAAATAAAAAGTGTTTAAACAAGACGTTTGGGGTTTATAAATAAACATCCTGTGTCTTACAAATGGAGTCTTTGACATGACCGTCTTCGAATCATGTCTGCTGGTGAAAATGATGACTTTTTAATAATGTTGGGTTTTTATCGCTTTCTATCCGACACGCATCCGTGTGCTAGTGTACTAAATCGGAGACTAGGAATATTCAAACATTTGGTAAAAATGAAGTTATTAAAGAAATACTAAAGGCAGCCGGTCAACACAAACTAAAATAACTAGATGTGTGTCGTCAGTGTTATAAAGTAAGAATATTTACTTAGAATGAAAAGATCTATATCTTTGCACCGCCTGACGTTTCTCTAACGTTTATGGATAGTTTGCTTGTTTTTATTTATTTATTTTTGTTCCCATTTCTTCCCTCATTGTTTCACAGGTCAGATTAAATTAGTATTTGTTGTATAATATAATGAACAGAAGTCACTTGTTTCCTGTCTGTTTCCAGTGTATTTTACTTGCCATTGGCTGGTTTTCTGTGTGTTTTTGCAGTTTGCGACGGTTTACAAAGCGAGAGACAAAACCAACAATACCATCGTTGCCATTAAAAAGGTAGGAAAATGAACAGAAACTTTGATTGTATGTTTAAAAGTCTGACTAAAACATTAGTAGTTTATTTTTTACTTCGTGTCTAAAAGTAGCTCAGCTTTTTCCCTGTCGGGCTGCAGATCAGAAAGGCATGTGCGGGACACAATTCGGGAAATAACTGATTATTGCAAGATATAACATTACATTTTACAGCATTATGACAGACAAAAATGCATTAATTAAATGAAACAGTGATGAAACATTAATGAAATAAAACCACCGGACTTCCACTGAAGCTCAGACTGATGACAAAATTCCCTCCAGTGGCGCCCGTGAGCCAAAGCTCAGCTGTCTGTCCTGTAGTTACTAAGATTCATTGGCACACACTGTCCCTGTTTCTGGCCCGTTATGTCGTTATCAGAGCTTAGGAAAATCTTTAGAGTATTAAAGGTTCCTGTTCCTGTTTTTTAACCTTTTACCACCACCACAACAACGTTTAATCTGTATAAGATAAAGCTCTACATTAGCTTGTACATAAGTCACATGACTATCTGATTGATTGTCATACAAATCCTATATGCCGTATGTTATCGTCCCTACCCGATATTACCCTGCAATAATATCTAGTGGAGTTTACTGTCGATTTAATATTGACGTATGTGATACGAATGAATAAATAATGCGATATTTGCTACAGACACAATATTTTTTAGAAAAATGATATAACCAATATTTGCGTTCTTTAAACATGTTCTATTGAGTGTGAAGATTTTTCTGCCAAACTGCTACAGATTGTGCTTGGTTTCGGTTTTAAGATCTGCAGTGTTTCCCTTTTTCCGTTTCCAGTCTGTATGTGTTCTTTTCTCTTTTTTTTAAAACAGAAACACTCGCCATATTTTAAGGCGCATCATTTTTTTCGGCACCAAACAATCAGCGGAAGCTGCAAATATCTTGCGTTCATCAGAATTAGCTCGTTATGAAAGCTTCGTGTCAAATTATGCGCGCTCACCTCCCCTCCATCGTCCGTGTACCGGATATCATACTATCCACATCGACCTAAAACTGTAACCATACATTATTATTTAAAGTATTTAATCACTCGTATCAACGGTGCAAATTGCTAAATACCAGACAGACTAATTTAATCATTTTACCAAAACTTCGAGATACACTCGTGTTCTAGAATAAAGGGTTAATGTTTTGGTGCACTGCTCTGTTTGTTGTGTAGTTGTAGTTGTGTTGGGGTGGTTGTGGACCCCAGAGAAAGTCTCCCTTTTTCTCTAAAGAGCCCAACAGATGGATCTGTGGTTCATCTGTATATGTCCCCTCTTTGTGCACCTGCTGTAGAGGAAGGATAAACAGTCAGCAACATGTCTGCACATCCCACCTCACATTCATTATGAGGAACCTGCTTGTCAAGAATGCTCCAGTTCTGGAGCCCTGGAATAACATACAGCTCGTCATCCTGCCCTGAGGGATTCTGGGTATTCTGTGCCCACGCTGTGACGGTCTGATACAAACAATACGTCATGTGTCTGCTCTATTGGCAGTCAAACCTTAATATAACGCAACAATAAAGCCCATAATTACTGTCACTGTCAAGACCCACTCATTCCACAGAGCTGCTTTAACAATGAGAAACAAAACATTTCGGCTTATTTTTGAAGCATCTTTGTATCCACGTCCACCCTTCAGTTAGATGAGGACGACGCAGACATTCCAGCGTTGCATGGGACGTCTGCTAGTTTAAAAGAAAATATTACATCTAATAATGTATGAAAAACAGGTTAGAACTACCGAAACGTAAAATTCTTGTCCGAAACATATCTGCAAACCTGTCATTTATTTCTAATTGATATATTGATGCTCAAACTGTGCACCTTACCTTATACTGTGAACTATGTTTCTATAGTTTGACATTTATTTGATTTTTGCATATTTTACTAGGGGCTGGGCGATATGACCTCGTAATAAACCCAGTTATATTAATAAACATACATATTTTTATCTGCTTTATCTGTACTCATTATATTTGATGTTTTTGTTCATTATAACCATCCATTTTGCTTTCCCTATCGTTCCTTAGCTTTCACCCTTTTACACCACTAACTGGACTGGGCGGAGTCATGTGACTTACATTCAGTAGTATTTTCCAAGGGATATGACCTCGAACTAACCGCTGGTTTAAGCCTTGATAAAATTTTAAGTTTCACTTTACATTATCTTTATCCTTTATTTGTCCGTTAGAATGTTATTTTGTGTCATTAACCTTATTTTTTTCCGTATACTGTCTCCTTTAACACCAGTATTTCCGAACTGCACTTTGGGCGGAGTCATGTGACTTAAATTCAGTAGTATTTTCCAAGGGGGAATAATGAAAAAATAACTAACACGCTGGTTTCCAAGCTTTTAAAATTCCTGTTAATCACTTTACGATTTCTTCGAGTTATCGTACCGAGATATGTTGTCCTGGCTCCTGGTATGCATTAAAAAAGACTAATATTTTTACTACTGTAACTTTACTCCAATTTTTTTATTTACTACGATGATTACCCTGCATTCACTGCTAAACAAAACCTTGTCCGACGTGCAGAAATAAAACCTTTCTAGTTTATTACTTAGCTTAGTATGAATTAAAGTCGCACCACTGACTAACAAAAGTCCTGACTGTGAGAAATCTATTATTCGTAGTTCACGCCTTTTTAACTGAGTAATAATCTGTTGATGTTGAGAATAAATAAAACGATGCATTATTGTTTTTTTTTTTTTTAAAACAGATTAAAGTCGGACACAGGACAGAGGCCAAAGATGGTGTGTACGCAAAGCTAAATTATTTGCTTGAAATAAACTAATGTTAAAAACACTGAAACGCTATGTATTACTTTTTTTTAATACCCAATAGAACTTTTCTTATGTGGTCTTTTTTTATATTAGTTTTTTTCTCTAGTGTATCTTTTCTATTCTTTCTGCTTATTGTTTTTTACTTATTTACCTTTCAGGAATCAACCAGAACAGAATACCACAGCACTCTGAGTTTGAGAAAAACAGAGAACAGCACTGAGAGAAATCAAGCTGCTGCAGGAGTTGAGTCATCCAAATATTATTGGAGTAAGTGTGTGTGTGTGTGTGTGTGTGTGTGTAGAAGAGTTCAATGACTTCAAATCAGGAGTTAAACACCACCGGTTTGTGATCCGTGCCCTGGTGATGTAATACAGACTGTCGTGAGTTTGTTTAATTCAGTTTGATGTTTGTAGCACCGTCACAAAGCAGTTTTTCGGTTAGTTATACATTCCGAATATAAGGCGTTTATTTATAAACTATTTCTTGAGGTGACATAAGAACTGGAATGGAAACTTGTCCTCACTGACAAGACAGCAGTTTTTAATATAAATAATTTCTATATGGATAGAAATCAGGAAATTTCTTTTAATTTTAAAAGTAAGGTCTCTTCTCGACTTGGTTTACTGCTATAGACCTGCGTTACAGTCCTAAAGCTGTTATAGCGGTTATACTTACTAAGTCAGTCTGGATAAGTTGTTCCTATTCATTTCTACTCCGCAAACTCCTCGGAACGTATCTGTCACGCTAGACTTACCAATGGACATTTACTTAAAGGAGAAGCTGCTGTACTATGCAGTACTATAAGGAGAGCTTAACAGTAAACCCCATACTTTTGCACTGTCCTATTTTTAATGTCCTAAGACAAATTTCATCAGGAGGAACTTAGGATAGACTTGTTGTCCAATATGCATCCATCAAAAATTGTAGAGTTCTTAACGAAAATAAATTTGAAAAAACCTAAAATTTTATAATATATTTTATTATTACTGATGTATTTTTTTTATTCTGCACTTGTATTTCATAGAACTGTGTTATTTATAAACGTCAAAATAATTTTTTTAATCTGTTAAAATAAAATAGCCACTGTAGCTGATATGGCAATAAACATTTATTTATTCATTGAAGCCATCAACACTAAGTGTTTTTGGAGTTTGAAAACCTGAACCCTTTAAATCAGATTTACTCCAGTGTGTTACCCCATTGGAAATCTTTTATTAATATGGATTTGTCTCGGCAGAAAAAAAAGGCAGATTCACCCGATTGCATACAAAATGGTGTAACTTTAGCGATGGTGACTAGGCAGCGACATTATGGAGTCCGAAACCCTAAACAGTGTTCAATTTTTACAGCTGAAGCGCACGTCTTACTGTGAATGACGTCGAGAAAAACAATGCTATAATTTGTGCAGACTCTAAATCATGTCAATGGCCGCTTTTTAAAACCGATCATCCTTTTAATAAACTATTTTAGTAGTTGTGGACAAGTTACACCAGCAGTTTTACAGCATCGTCTTTTGCTGGGTTCCAGGCCAGGTTGGGCTCCGACGACACGAACGAGCTGACATGCCCGCAGAGGAAATTAAAGACCGTCAAATCCTGCTATCAGATCTTAAACCCAGTATAAATTGCTAATAGTTTAAATAAGTGGCAGGAGGAGTGGAACATGTGCACTAACAGTAAATTGTCAGAAATCCACCCTAAAAATTCTAAAGAGACCTTTAAACCCTTTAAAAGAACATTCGACCAAGTCGCTTTTGCACAATGTCATATAAGGCACACCAGACTGATACCCGGCTTTTTACTGAAAGGTAAAGACCCCACCTTCATGCACTCTCTCCAAGAACCGCCCCCTACTCCATTAAACATGTCTCACTGTATCATCTGAATATTAAAAGAAGCAGAAAACTTTATTTAATAATAAAAATTTTTACCTCCACAGACTCTAATTCCTCTACTCCCCTTCTAAACATTAAAAGTGCTGTGTTTTAGTTTGTCAAATTGGAAAGCACAATCTTCAATCCTCGTAAGACTCCTAACAATAGAGCAGGACTGCGTAAAAATATCGATACGGCTAACGATTACAACCGATATAGTGTATCAAAATTCTTAACTCTAGTATAGATGCATATATATGGCGGAAGAAATAAGGTCTCCGGCTTCATACTTGTATTTTTATCTGTTTGTTGAACATTTTTTGGGAAATATGCACTGTATTGCAGTATATTGTGCTGTATTTTATCGTGATGGTATCGTGTATGGTATCGCAATGCCCTTGCCATTACACAGCCTTACATTACTGTCTCTTGATAAAAACTTTTGCATCAATGATAAGATTTGTAGATGATAATAATGCCTTTAGTATTATCCTTAGATTATGTGTAGCGTCAGACACTATGCCAATAATGATAATAAAAAATAAGTTATGTGAACAAAATCCTTCACTATTACAGACAGAATTTCACCAGCCACTATAAAGCTCCTGGCTTTAGAATAATGTTTTTCTAGAGGATGTATCATGTTATAAAAACTGATATCTCGACATTCCACAGCTTCTTGATGCCTTTGGACATAAATCCAACATTAGCCTGGTGTTTGACTACATGGAAACTGACCTGGAGGTAAACAATACAACCAATACCCCTTTACATGCCAAGCTACTTAGGCATCCTAAAGATCCCTGGTTTAATCTCGTCATCAGAAAACGGTCCTCTCTGTCTTCTGTCTTCTGTCTTCAGCCTGAGTCTTAGATGGATTTTAGCAGTAGCAGCAAGCAGAGTGCAGGAAATACAAAGAGTTTCCTAAAAGCACTTTAAAAATCAATGTAGTCACTTTTAATACCTTTGACAAGTCTAGTCTATAAATCTGAAGGACAAACTTTAAAAAGCAAGTGATGTGATTGCAATTATAATGTGTTCATTATAAACCTGGTGTTCATTATAAACCTGGTGTTCATTTAAAATTAGTGACAACAACAAAGAAGTTTTGATCAGGAGGATGAATTTATTATCTTTTTATGTGATCTACTGAATTACTACACAATGTTTTGACACAGTATTTGTAAGTATTCATATACTGGATAGCAGTTATAAATCACTGTACTTGCCATGTGACACTGATCTGTCTTTATTAGTAAATCTTTTAGATATTTATATTGGAATCTGGGGAAGTGGTTAAGGCGATGCGCTGCTAACTGGAAGATCAGGGTTGCAGGGACGGTCTGCCAAATGCTGTGAATGTTTATAAATGTGTGCTTTTAAACAAAGCCTAGTTTTACTTCCTGCTTTCAACGATACCTGTGCGG
Source organism: Bagarius yarrelli (assembly GCA_005784505.1). Lineage (NCBI taxonomy): Eukaryota > Metazoa > Chordata > Actinopteri > Siluriformes > Sisoridae > Bagarius > Bagarius yarrelli. The sequence goes on from VCAZ01000050.1 coordinate 2,361,721, forward strand.
ATTTTTAAACGCGTCTCTATTTCAGGTTATCATAAAGGACACGAGTCTTGTACTGACGCCGGCCAACATTAAAGCCTACATCCTGATGACGCTGCAGGGTCTGGAGTACCTACACCATCACTGGATCCTGCACAGGGTCAGGAAAAAAAAAAAAAAAAAATCATTCCACTGTTGATTTCTTAAATCTGATTGGTCAGACAGAGAATCTATTTTCGTATTAATAATTTTGCTTTTATGTATTTGTATGTACCAACACACAATTTAGTCAGGGTTCCCACGCTTCTCAAAAGTAATAGAATTTCAGACATATGGATTCAAAGCCTGGAAAGTACTTTTATTCAAATGATATCTCTATGGTGCTATTTTTTCGAAGATTAATCAAAGGCGGAACGAAATGGCAATAACGTTTGGTGGTGGGCGCTCGGGGGGGGGTTGCGTGTGTTGATGCATAATGCGAAATGGCATTAACGTTTGGGGGTGGGCGCTCGGGGGGGGTTTGCGTGTGTTGATGCGTAGCCTAAAGCCCATCGTAGGACTGTTGGCTTTAGCCCACTTTCGCATGTGTGTGTTCGGCTCTGGCAAATATTCTAACGGAACCCTTTATCAATATGCAGGTTGTTGAAATCGCATTTAAATGAGTGCTTACTGCTTACTTTTATTGTCGGGTTTGTTGAGCAGGAAATCCCCCACCATTGTTGGTCATCTCTGTTTACACTTAATCCTCAGTCAAATCTGACTCCTGCAGCTTGTGTATGGACGCAAGTCCTTGTTTTGTCGCTATGGAATTGGACTGCTTTACACTGCTGCTATTGGTGTTTTAATCTGAGTGTTAAAGGTTTGTTGTTGACTGGAATGCTAGCATTGCAACATTTTGCACATCTGTTGGTGAAAACAAGGGTGATGTGCAGAGTTGCAGCAACTACAGAGGGATAAATTTGATGAGTCATCCAATTAGGGTATGGGAAAGCGCAGTGGAAGCTAGGTTAAGTACGAAAGCGGTTATTCATGAGCAGCAGTGTGGCTTCATGCCCAGAAAAGGCACTACAGATGCAATCTTTGCTCTGAGGAAGGTAATTGAGAAGTACAGAGCTGGTCAGCGGGAGCCACATTGTGTATTTGTAGACGTGGACAAAGCATATGGTGGGAAGTGGTAGCGCAGGGGTTAAGGTGTTGAACCGCTAAGCTGAAGATTGCGTGTTCGATTCCCAGCACCACCAAGTTACCCCTGCTGGGCTCTTGAACAAAACCCCTAACCTCTGATTGCTCAGTTGTATAAAAGAGATAAATGTAAGTCGCTCTGGATAAGGACGTCTGCCAAATGCTGTAAATGTAAGGTATTGTGAAAGGAAGTCAGGAGTAGCAGAAAAGTGTGTCAGATTGGTGCAGGATGTGTGTGAGAGGAGCATGCTGGTGAGGTAGGTCTGCCTAATATAAATGACACTCTGTGGAAGATGTTATTAGTTCTATAGTAACTTCTTACACAGGCTCTTTTATGTATGTCATATAATAGCACGCGGTCGCGGAAAATTCCTTACTTGTTCACTGATTGGATGAAGCTTGGAACTGTTTCTGTAATATTTTAGTAGGTTCCACTGATGTCACACTGGTGTCGGTACGGCTCTTCTCTTAAGTTTCCTTTAGGACAGTGTGCTGCTATTTTTTCACTTCCAAAACATTGAATATATTTATAATCGAATAAAGTATGACTACCCAGTGTTTTATTTCCTAAAAAAAGGAATAAAAATGGTATGATTGGAATGCTGCAGCTAAATAAACGTAGTAAAACACCTTTTAAGGTGGCTTAATTTACGGAAATAATTTCAGGTTTCAAACTTTGGGTTAGCGGTTCAACACCTCAACCACTGAGCTCAAAGATTGTGGGTTCGATTCCAAGCACCACCAAGTTCCCACTGCTGGGCCCCTGAGCAAGGACCTTAGCGCCTAATTGCTTAGTGAGTAAATAAATGGAAATAAATGGGAAAAAAATACAGCAGTAAGTAACATAAAGTAATACAGAAAATCATTTACAGCAGACGGCAGACGCTCTTATCCAAAAGATTTACATGTTTTCTGTTCTGCCATATATTTTTTTACGATAAAACCACTTTAACTATTCCTGTCTGTTCTTTCAGGATTTGAAACCAAATAATTTACTGCTCGATGAATCTGGAGTTCTGAAACTTGCTGACTTTGGATTAGCCAAAGCCTTTGGGAGTCCAAACAGAGTTTATACACATCAAGTAGTGACCAGGTATTCAGCTCACCAAGTCCGCCTTACAAATCAATCATTACAACTAAAAAATAATTAATTTATTGTATAACATTGTATAAGTTGTCTATCAATATGGAAGTAAAGCTAATATGATCGATGTGATAGCTTTACTTCCAGATTGTCAGCGTTTTTAACAGAATTTCATTTGAACTTGTGTTTCAGATGGTACCGCTCACCAGAGCTGCTGTTCGGGGCCAAGATGTATGGGGTGGGTGTGGACATGTGGGCTGTAGGCTGCATCCTTGCAGAGCTCTTACTCCGAGTAAGTCACAGGGCGTTTCTGAACATGAAGTGCCTTAACCATGTGGGTTATCATAAATATGAGTAAAGGTTGCTCTTAGACCAGTATTAACCCTCCAATGTTCACTACTTCACCAGACATTTTAGTTTAGTGCTCATATTAGAGTTTTACATGTTATTTAGGGCATAAACAAAAGTGCTTTTAGAATTAAAACTGTAGAATTTTTACTGTCCTGAAATTATACCATGTGTTAGCATGATGGACGCTTACATTATGGCCTGTAATAATTATATATATCCATCTGGACCAACTTCTGTTATTTATTTATTTATGATGATAATTATGTTCATTGAGTCCTGACAGGGTTTAATTGATGAATAGTGAAATGCATTATAAATAAATTTTTATTGCTTCCATTCAGTCTGAACAGCATTGGATAATTACCACATGAGATTAATTCAATTCTGATTGTCACATATATATAATTATACACAGTACAACATATAGTAAAATGTTCTTTATGACTCTCCGAGTTAAACATAAAAAAAGAATGAAACCAAATGAAGTCAAAATATACAGAAAAAAATAGAATATCATAAAAATTAAAATATACTGTGTGTATTTTTTATTTATATATGTAATATATATGTTTGGTTTTTTTTGGACCGGAAATGACACGGGCTTCTCCCAAAAGATAATAAGACGATGTATAAGAGGCATCATTGTGAAAAAAAAATATTTCTTTATTTACATTTGAACAAAAATTGACATGTCCAAAATTATTCCTACCCTTCTCAATAATCAATAGAAAAGCCTTTATTGGCTGTTACAGCAATCAAACGCTATAATCCTATAATCGCTGACCAGCTTTTTGCATGTCTCCACTGGTATTTTTGCCCATTCATCTTTAGCGATGAGCTCCAACTCTTTCAGGTTGGAGGGTCTCCTTGTCATCACCCTGATCTTTAGCTCCCTCCACAAATTCTCAATTGGATTTAAGTCAGGACTCTGGCTGGACCACAGTTACTGTATGTATATAAAGTGGTATAGAGTGGTATTAAATGTACAGTAAAAATAAGCCACATTTAGATGCTGCTGCTTAAGGAAATGTACTTGTATATTTTAGCTTGTGTTCTTTAAGGTTTATAATGATGCTTAACAGTTGTGGGTTTGTTCAGTCTTTTAAATAATATTTTTTTTATGCTTTAAGGTCCCTTTTCTGGCTGGAGATTCTGACCTGGATCAGCTGACAAAAATCTTTGAAGCACTCGGCACTCCAACAGAAGAAACTTGGCCTGTAAATGTGTTTAGATCTCATTACAATATATTATATAACTAAATGTTTGGGGACAAATGACCGTCACACCCATATTTGGTTCTTTCTCAAACTGTTAACACAAACTAAACACACAATTGCTGTGCTGTGCTGCAAAATCTAGTTTGAAGTCTTACCAGATGTAAACATGCTCTATATCCGGAATGAGACATTGAAACAAGACATGTGATTACATAGTCAGGTGTCCACGGACTTTTGTAATACTTTCTTTCAGTTGCAAATATAAAACTGTTGTTGTGTTGGTTTGTGTTAAGGGCTTGACCAGTCTCCCAGATTACATCTCCTTCAAACTGTTTCCTGGAACACCTCTGGAACACATTTTCAGTGCAGCGAGTGACGACCTCCTGGAGCTTCTGAAGGGCTTGTTCACCTATAACCCCTGCACACGCCTCACAGCCTCAGGGGTAATCCATACACCTGATCACTGTCTGTCTGTCTGTATCTGCGTGCGTCTCTGTCTGTCTGTCTGTATCTGCGTGCGTCTCTGTCTGTCTGTCTGTATCTGCGCGCGTCACTGTCTGTCTGTCTGTATCTGCGCGCGTCACTGTCTGTCTGTCTGTATCTGCGCGCGTCACTGTCTGTCTGTCTGTGTCTGCGCGCGTCACTGTCTGTCTGTCTGTCTGTCTGCTGCGTCTCTGTCTGTCTGTCTGTATCTGCGCGCGTCTCTGCGCTCTGTCTGTCTGTCTGTATCTGCGCGCGTCTCTGTTTGCTCTCTGTCTGTATGTATCTGCGAGCGTCGTCTCTGTCTGTCTGTCTGTGTCTGCGCGCGTCTCTGTCTGTCTGTCTGTGTCTGCGCGCGTCTCTGTCTGTCTGTCTGTCTGGTCCTGCTATCTGCGTGCGTCTGTATCTGTTTGTCTGTCTGTATCTGCGCATGCGCGCGTCTCTGTTTGTCTGTCTGTATCTGCGCGCGTCTCTGTTCTGTCTGTCTCTGTATCTGTCGAGCGTCTGTTTGTCTGTCTGTATCGCGCGTCTCGGGTTGTCTGTAGTATCTGCGCGTCACTGTCTTGTTTGTCTGTATCTGCGGCGTCATGTCTGTCTGTTGTATCTGCGCGCGTCACTGTCTGTCTGTCTGTATCTGTCGCGCGTCTTCTGTCTGTTCCTGTTGTCTGTATCTGCGCGCGTCTGTCTGTCTGTCCTGTACTCTGTCTGTCTGTCTGTATCTGCGCGCAGCGTCTCTGTCTGTCTGTCTGTGTCTGCGCGCGTCTCTGTCTGTTTGTCTGTCTGTATCTGCGTCGTCGTCTCGCGTCTGTCGTCTGGTCTGCGCGTCTCTGCTTCATCTGCGCGCGTCGCGTCTCGTCTGTCCTGATGTATCTGCGCGCGTCTCTGTCTGTCTGTCTGTATCTGCGCGCGTCTCTGCTGTCTCTGTATTTCTGCGCGCGTCACTGTCGTCTGTCTGTATCTGCGCGCGTCACTGTCTGTCTGTCTGTATCTGCGCGCGTCACTGTCTGTCTGTCTGCGCGCAGTATCTGCGCTGCGTCACTGTCTGTCTGTCTGTATCTGCGCGCGTCACTGTCTGTCTGTCTGTATCTGCGCGCGTCTCTGTCTGTCTGTCTGTATCTGCGCGCGGTCTCTGTTTGTCTGTCTGTATCTGCGCGCGTCTGTATGTCTGTTTGTTCTGTCTGTATCTGCCGCGTCTCTTTGTCTGTGTCTGTATATGCGCGCGTCACTGTCTGTTGTCTGTCTGTATCTGGCGCGCGTCTGTCTTGTCTGGTTGTATCTGTCTGTATCTGCGCGCGTCTCTGTCTGTCTGTCTGTATCTGCGCGCGTCTCTGTCTGTCTGTCTGTATCTGCGCGCGTCTCTCTGTCTGTCTGTCTGTATCTGCGCGCGTCTCTGTCTGTCTGTCTGTCTGTCTGTATCTGCGCGCGTCTCTCTGTCTGTCTGTCTGTCTGTCTGTATCTGCGCGCGTCTCTGTTTGTCTGTCTGTATCTTC